>VYXB01000612.1:98218-376261 GCA_013397135.1 Pachyramphus minor
GAAAGGAAAGGAAAGGAAAGGAAAGGAAAGGAAAGGAAAGGGAAAGGGAAAGGGAAAGGGAAAGGGAAAGGGAAAGGGAAAGGGAAAGGGAAAGGGAAAGGAAAAGGAAAAGGAAAAGGAAAAGAAAGGAAAAGGAAAAGGAAAAGGAAAAGGAAAAGGAAAAGGAAAAGGAAAAGGAAAAGGAATATTTCTGTGCTTGGCATTTGCTTTTATTCTGGCAGTAGCATGTGCCCAGATCCCCAGATCCTGTTCATGAGTGATGGAAAAGAAAATGCTTGATGAATTCTGACACAGAGGGACCATCTGAGCAAGGTCTGAACTCAGAGTTGCAAAAGCCCCATAAGAAAGTGAAATTCAAATATGATGCACCCCTGCCACTACCACACACAGCGAATGACTTGCAAGACAAAAGGCAGTGACAGTTCCAACAAAGCTGTTTGCATAGCAGAACACTGGGATAGTCAGCTGGGGAAAACTGAGGTGAAAAGGATTGAGCCACTAGACTGGCAGAAATTCAGCTTCAAGATGCACCTTGGATCAAATATATGATTTTGAACATGTAATTTGTTATTATCATTCCATATGGGTATTGCAGTAGTTCTAAGACACTCTGTGTACTGGGAGCCACATGGATTCACAAAGAAGCAATGCTCTTTGTTGCACCACATTTAAGGATGCTGAAAGGCAAAATGGATATCAGTATATCAAAATAAGACAGAAGTTTGTGAAAGGTAAAATCCTCAGCCCCAGTCACTGACTAAATCACTAAAAATAAAATCAGATTCTACTGAGTCAATCCAAAGGCTGCTGTTTATTTCAAAGTAACTTTGGTCACACTCTTGTGAAATCTAATATCCTCATCTTTCTCCCACTGTCTCCGGCAACAGAGACTCTGTTACAGTGACACACTGTTGGCATCACCATTTTTCTCTGGAAAGACTTCACAGAAATACTCATCCTTTGCTCTCCATTTCCTGTCGATAAAGTAGAGCTAACACTGCTTGCCCTTCTGACTTCCGTTCTCTCATCCATTTTCTATTCAATACTTAAGGGCAAAGATTTCCTCCTTTTATGTCCTCTGCAGCATTAAAATCTAAACTACTAGCTACTCATGGTAACAAAATGTGGCTTAAATGAAGAGAACAGTAGTTATTCTCTCTTTTGGAAAGTGGAGCAGTCAGGATTTGGCTATTTTGCAATGTTTCAATAAAAAGGCTTGAGTAATAAATATAAATTTTTGAGGTCATGAAGTACCAGCCACTACCATTACATTCACCAGAGCAGGCTGGGAACACGAAGTATTTTTGCAATCAAAGTCCTTGCCTTCTATTCTTCCCTCCTTTCAAAAGGACTGTGTGTTTGCCATTCTCATGGAGAAGCCAGTTTTTGACCTTGTTTCTTAGGTAACACTTCTTCCCACAGAAGTGATTAAAACAGTTCAGAGAGCAAATTTTGTTGGTTTGACTTTTGGGGTTTTTTTATGACTTCTGCTCCTTTGAGGAAGCAGATGCCTGAACATTACTTCAGTGAAGGCACTAATAATAGCTGAATGAGTGTCGGTGCATAAATGCATCATAATATAACGACAAATTGGCTGCCACAAGATCATTTTGGGCAATTCTATACTTTAAGGCTTTAAAAAAATACTAACAACTCTACAGCTTCCAAACCACACCATTTCCTGTGTTTTCCTTGAATACAGAACGTGGAAAAAAAACCCTGGAAATACAAGCAAAAGCTTTGTTTGCCATAAGATCAGCCACACCATAAAATAAACCTCCATAAAAAGGAGAGACATGATCCATAAATCTCAATTGCTTTATAGACAATAAAGCAAAGTTGTCACAGGGGTGACATCACTGAGCACAGAGGAAATGTTCTCTGTAGAAATGCTGATTTCAGTAAATATTAGGATCCTCTGCAGATTAAAGTGTTGAGAAAACCTCTAGCCTAGCTCAAAGTCAGTGGCAGGGACAGGTGAGGATAAATGAAAAGGAAGTAGATAATTTTTCTCTTTTGAATAGCAATTAAGAACCAGAGGATCAGGTTGAAACCATCTTTGAGGATTCATATCCCAGCTGAACTGGTAAAACTTTTGGCCATGAAAAGTCCAGCATAATCACAGCTCAACAAAATACCACACCACACCATCAGTTTTTGCATTTTCTTCTTTGTCCATGAATCTACCTGGTTCAACTATAGACCACTAACTGCACTTCTTGACCCATTATTTGAGTATCTGGCCCTAATGGTCAAGAATTACATGTATGTTCCTCATCCACATCACCAAAAGGACTTATCCCATCCCTACTTATTTCTTCAGCCTCAACACTTGGTGAGTTGGAATGGTAAATGTCTTGTTTCCAGTTTGCTGAGATTCCCAAACTGAGTGGAAAGCTCCATGGTTGAATATTTGGCCACATTAAATCCCAGAAAACATTGTTGCCAGCTCTTCAGGGAAACACATCCATGGGTTGAAAGAAGGGAGGCCTTCAGAAAGGGACTGAGCACAGGGGCCTTTTGCACTTGAATCCTCAGCATTTGTTCATTATTCTTTCTTGGAACAGAAAAATTATTTATAGGTACCATGGGAATTTTTTTAGTGCATAAAAAGTTCTCTCTCTCTCTCTTTCTAACTGTTCTGTTATTCACCCTTGATGAACATTCTCTGATGTTTATCTTTTTGATTTGCCTGCTGTTTATTTACAGATATAGATTTGCTTCTCTCCCCCTCTAACTAACTTTGGAGCAAAGGGATAGCCTGAGGTGGCTGAGCATACAGTCTTTCTTCTCTGCTTGTTTAGTTGGGAGGCTGCAAAGAACGAGCAGACCAAAGTTCAACTCCGTTTACACAGCCTAAATACAGGGATTATTTATCAACATCTCTTCTGAAGTCATCCAGGAGGCTTCTGAAGTCATGCCAACCTTTGGGACAGGGCTGCTAGAAGAATAGCAATGCTGAGATTACAAGAATATGTGTAAGAATAAGGAAAGGGAGAAGGTAATGACAGCAGAGGAATACAGAATGCAAAAATATTCATCAAAGGTGTAATTATTGATTTGCAAGACAAAGTACTTTTCTACCTGGAGACACAGAATGGCCACTGAGATAAGCTACACCAACAGAAAAAAAACCAATAAAGGTAAGTTACCAGGCCTTGGAATTTGCTACATATTTTCTTGTAAATCACAGTGGTTTTTTCAAACATCTGAAAGAGACAGGACATTATGAAGCTATATATTTCTTTTCTTGGAAATTCTGCAGGCACATTGGAAGAGGCTGAAAGGGAAATTCAGAGTAGTGACATGTTAAAGTGGATGAACAACAAATTTCACTGTGGTTTTTGGTAAGGGTAGAAGATATTTGCAAATCTAAAGAATGAGAAAGGGAGGACTTGACCAAAGCCACAGATGAATTCACACACACACATTAGACCAACTCCTAGAAGAGATATCCACAGATTGCTAAATATACACATAAACTCACAATGACTCAAAGCTATAAATTTCTGGAAACTGGGGGAAGCACTGCTCTGTGCTTGCCTTGTTCTTCCATTCTTTTCTCACCAGTCTTCCTTGCTGCTGGACAGTTGGACTTGACTAGTTGGAGCTTCAGTCTCACCCAGTTCTTACACTGTTATGTTCTTAACTAGGGGAATAGAGAACGGACTTCACAACACAGCTAAAGGTGTCACTTACATGAAAATGTTATAACCAAAAAATGTAATTTCTAATACCCACTGAACTGTGAAATATGTTCTCACTGGAATGTGCACCACTGTATATGCCCAGTAGAGATTTCTTGGCACAGCTCCCTGAGCTGGAATCTAACACCAGTGTATCTACAGTTTTACATTATATCCATTCCTAAAGAACATGAAGGTAAGAAAAACCCCCAATATTAATGATTGTTCTGGATCTCTCCCCATTAATGTCGACAGAAGAATCCTCATTGCATGGAAGGCAGGAAAAGTAAACACTTTTGTTGCTGGGTACTGGAGCTGCACAAATTATTCACGATGAAAAATTTATCTGACTAAATTAGATGCTTTCTGCTTGCAGAAGACCAACAATTCCTCCCATATATACGTATTTCAATAGTTGAATGTCAGACAACTCCTCTGGGTGTAGGGTACCCATGAGTTGCTGGTGAGCATCTCTCTGACAGGAGCAGCTTTCACTGGCTGAGCTCTGTATGAGGCCAGCACAGTTTGGGTGAAGGACAGAAATCTTCCCACCACATCCACAGGGGACTTAGGGCCAGCAGGTAGGATGTGACTGGGGAGCATTCTGTGTGAACACTGTGTCTGTTCTGGATGGCTGAGTCTTCAAAGCACTTCCAGCTTGCACATGTATAATTCAAGTCCTGTGAATACCAGCTGTGACAGTCTGGGTTACTATTTGCAAAGAATCATATTTTATTGGGAAATGATGAGCTATTTTGATCCATCTGCACATTTTGATATATTGCCAAAGGAAGAGTTGGGGCTGGTCAAAAACATAAACAAAAAGTCTGGACCAAGGCCAAATATTGGCATATATTTGAGACAGTTAAATTAACTAGATGATTAGCTCCAGTGATAATGTCCAGAAGTGACTGAAGAACCAAACTCTGAGATGGGACTCACTCTGGAACTTCCATCAGCAAACTAACCCTTCCCCATACAATGTGGGATGAGACAGTCTGTCCCTGAGTGCAGCACAGAGTGATGGAGATGAAGGGCAGTACATGAAGGTCACAGGGAGCCTGTGGGTCACATCAGTGCTGGGACTGTCTCACATCTCAGGCATCTCATGCACACATCGGCTGAGAATGTCTGACCGGGGGAGGGAAGGAAGAGTGAGCGAGGGATGTGATGAAGGACAGTGACTCAGGATGCCATATTTGGTGTGCAGGCAGAAGCAGAGACATGAGTCACCCATCAAGCCAGTCAGGAAGGGCCAGCTTTCTATCCATAAGATTAATTTGAGACTGGCTGATTTCCAAAAGGAAATCAGAGGGAGGGATGGAGAGATGTTTCAGAGCATGTGACATGAGAGAGAACATTAACCACAAAGACACAATATAAATGAAGATAGAGATTATTTTGGAAAGGCAAGGGAAATGAGGGGGATGCACAGACCCTTTCATTCTCCCCCAGTAAAACTACTTAAGGTTTAGGACTATAAAATTCAGTTTGCTATGTTTGTAATTTCTTCTTCCCCAAGGAAACTATTGAAATCCTTCACATGATGGAGCTGAGGGACCTCTTTTTAAAAGTACATAATGAGTATCCAAGAGAGAAGAAACATTGGACGAAGATTCTCTGGGACACTGACTTCATGTAGAGGTACAAATCATACTGCCAACACAAAATCCAAGAAGTGAGGCAGGCAGATTGCAGATGTGTTGCATGCTAAGGTGATCTATCCTGGTGGGCAAATCCATGCCCAATAAAGGGGTGACTCAGCCACTCACCAGCACACTCCCAGTGCTGTGTCTGTCAGAAATGGGGCCTCGCCAGAGCTTGTGGCTCCCACCACAGCACAGAAGGGAAATGCAAAGAGGAAGTTGAAAAGTAACCATGCTTAATGCTCTTTTTGTCTCTTAAAATGCTCATTGTTTTTTCTCTGTTAACTAGACTCTCATTTCATGAATGCTACACTGGATTGATTTACTCTAAAGTTATTCCAACAACCTTCTCCCTCTTACAGGAGGCACCGAATGTGAGGCTGAGGGTCAGCCTAGCTCTGGTTCTGTCTGAAGGCAACACTCACTCTGTCAAGTTGCAGGAGGGGAAAGGTGGTGTAGTATGATTATGTTACCCCATCCTACACCCAGGGAGAGGAGCAAACAGGGGGAAATCTGTCACAACCCTGAGAACGTCATTTAACTTCGTCTGCAGCCACGTTGTTGCCTCATCTACAAAACAGCATTTATGAATTTTATTTTTATCATAAGGATATTCTGAAGGTGTGGTTCAGCTGAAGACAGTGACTTGAAGAGGAGTGTGTTTTCACTCTGTCAAACATAACTTTCTATAAACTGTAGTTTTGAGAGTTTTAAAATCTTGCTCACAATACATTGACTGAAAATCTGATTAAGTATGCAGTGGAGAGTGCAATGACTTCTGTTCAGAGTGTGTTTTCATTGGAACATCAGAACTATTATAGCTGTCTATATAATATACAGGCTTGACATAAATGGTATCATTAAGGATTTACATCTTGAGATAGTAATGGATTGAGAGCACATGCTTTCTGGACTCTCTTGTCAATAATACAGCACTGAAAAAAATTCCCTGATGGCTAGTTTATATTACTTAATACAGATTTTGAAAGATCATGAAGTACTGGACAAAGTAATTTCTTTGCTCATCATGAAGAGATTGCCTTCATTTTTTTAATACTCCAACTGTAATGATTTGCTCATTGGGACCAAGGACTACAAAAATTCTCCCTACAGACAAATTAATATTTTCTTTAACCAGGCACTTTTGGGCTTTTATTTACTATCTGAAACAGCCCATGGTGGGAGTCACAAGTACTGCAAAGTGAGTATGCCAGCCATTAATGACTCGCAGACTTCAGCAGTTGAGAAGGACTATTGTATTTCCCCAAGCCCCTGGGTCTGAGTCTAAGCAATGGGGCAGAGAGAAGGGGTTAAGATAATCCAGGGTGTTAAAAACAATTTCTGGATCCCATCCCTGGTTGAAACAGAGTCCAGCTGGTGAAAATTCAACAAAAATTGACTGAGGACCTCTGCCCAATCAGCCATGTATTATCCATCTCTGACACATGCAAATCACTTTGCAGGACATTTCCATCTGTCTCCATTCACTTCTTGCCCTTGATGTTATGTGTCTGGGTAGCAGACACTGCATTTCCAGCTTTCCAAACTGAGGTATCAAGACTTGCCAACTACCCTTGGAAAGGTGCCCTCGAGGACAAAGCGCTTTCAAAGCAGCCCTGTTTCCTTTCCCAGCAGCCACTTATGAGCAGGTTGTTGTAACATCTTGTTGATCCCATTCACATAGGGCCTAAGACTTTTTCCTACTCTTGGGAGAATAACTCAAGAGATTAATCTGTTGTGACACAGATTTTGTTCAATAATAGCTATAAAAACATGGCAGGAAGTGGGAGAAAGAGAAAGAATAGCCTGATTTGTGGTCATTTTTCATTTGTGGAATTTCTTAAATCCACTATAAGATCTACTTTACATTAAGGGATGATTTAGTTTCCACTTCAAACTCTGGGTCCTTAAACACACAGCTGACACAGAGACCCAGTGTTTCTTTCTTCTCTCTCACTCCCACCTCTCCCCACTCCCTCTCACAGTACCTAAAGGACATGATATTGTTTTACTGGGGGGAAACAACCATGGCATATGATATGAAGCTGCAGAACCTCTCCATGAAACATATTTTATCTGATCTTTTTTCCACAGAAGCAATTTGGAAGCTAAATGGAACTGTAATGCAGAGCTACAAAACTATTTCTCTTTCTAAAGCTCCTTTCCATGCTCTACATTTGCCCACTCTGGGTGGGCACATGTTGTGAAGTGCCAGATGAGGAACCAAACCCTGCTGGCAGGAGTCCAGGCTTCCCTGTGGTGGAGATCAACAGTCAGGAAATAAATGTGCCCATCTCTCATGGATCTCCAGAATCTGAGATCCAGTTTAATGTTCACTGTCACCTGTATCTAAAGATTCATAACAAGAGAAGAAGTAGTTGACAATCAGGGCTGCTGTGTCCATTTGCATGGTTACACCTGGATGGTAAGTAGTTTTTCTGGATTTAAGAGTGGTATCCCCACAAACGTGGCCTTTCTGTAGTGTTCTCTGCTACTGCAGCTGCCCCAGACCCAAAACAAAAGCAGAAAAGTCATCAGGAAACCTTTCCAACAGTTTCTAGGCTGTAGGATAAAAAGTATCTACATCCCAGTCGTGATATTGGTATAATGTTCCCACGCAGCTGGGCTGAAGCTGCCTTGCCTCTTGTCATTAGAATTAGGCATTTGCTTGTCTGCAATATGCTACAGCTCCCAAGAGAGTTGAAGATGGGTCTATTTGTCTCCAAAATGGCTGAGATCAGGTAACCAGCAATACCAAATCTCATCTGCCTCCTCTGTGAACAGTAGAGGCTGTTCCACTTCAGAGAGTCTCCTACCACCAGTGCAGAGCACTCAGCCATCCCTGTCCTGATCTGTAGTGGAAGTTGTCTCTGTCCATGGCAGGGGGTTGAAACTAGAGGATCTTCAAGGTCCCTTCTAACACTAACCTTTCTAGGATTCAATGAAACCTGGCAGAATGTGAACTTGCTACAGAAACAATTGCCATCTTCCCCTCCATTGTAGACCCAGTGATCTTAGAGGTCTTTTCCAGCCCAAATGGTTCTACGACTTTTTCTGGTGATGCAAAAAGGAATAGAAATTCATGTGACAAGCAGTACTAAATTTAAGTTAATAAACTATAACAAGACCTTTAGTTCTGTCTTTTGATGATACTCAAACCAGAAGGACTAAAGCTTCTTGTTACAGAGCAGGATAATCTCAGCAGGCCTAACAGAACAAAAATTAATTTCTGCCTGTACACTGAGAATGACTCAGAATAAACATGGCAAGGAGATCTTAAAATAAAGAAGTACCATAACTTCTTGCTTCAGAACAGGGAGGAGAGGAAGATTAAATACTTTCATTAAATTAACTCTCATCTGAATGAGTCTTTTGTTTCATTTCTAAAAGAAACTTGTTTCTTTGTTGTCATTTTTTTTCTTGAGTGGTAAATATAATGCAGAATTCCAGAAGCCTCATTTCTAAACAAGCAAATGTAATCAATTCCACAGAGCACTGAGACAAATCAATATGGAAGGAGTCAGAAAATCAAACAAAAGCAATGAGAGAAAAATACTGCCCTATTTATTTGGTCATAATACATGGGAGAAAAAGATACTTAAAATTACAGAGCTAATTTCTAAAGCAGCAAACAACACTAGTCAGTGATAAAAAAATTAACAGTAAACTATTTCAGCTGAAAAATACCACAAGTCTATGATGATTATAACAACCCATGTGATGGTCATTATTGTCTGCAGTATAGACACATCAGCTATTTTGGCTTCTTTTTGTTTTTTCATTTGTCATTAGCAGAGAGTAAGAGACCAGAAAATTATTGCCCAATTAACCCTTGTGACATTTCAGCTTCATTTTCAGCTTCAAAGTTTGGTTTTATAGCCTGTTGACTCCTCAGAAGGATGGCAAGACTTTACTGAAGACAGGCAATATCTGACTTCAATGGGAGCTGCAAGATGCACAGAATCAACATTAAACTGGCTTTAGCATTCAGAGCCATGTCTCAGAGTCTGTCTGTGTCATAAGAAAGAAAAAATACTACATCATAAGTGGAAAAAAATCCCAAAAATCTCATACTTTTTTCTTTTTTTTTTTAAGATTCTTCCTGTCTCCACTCCAGGAAATGTCATCTTGGCATAGAAAGCACAAGCTTTCAAGTCAGCTGAGGACCCACAGACTTTTCAGCTTATTTTAGCAGGGTAGAAGCTGGCTCAGATATCTTCAGAAGAGGTACCTTTGCTGCTCTCTGTTATTAAACACTAACTCACTTTACTTTTTCCTTACCTTGAATAAAATTCATAGTGAATTCATTTTCTCAGCTGCAAGTCAGGAAACAATACAAATGGAAAATAGGAAAGAAAAAAAAGCCAAAGCAGAACTGAAATAGAACTCTGTTCTTCTGACATCATGTTCAACGAATCTGAACATAAGGAAAGAAGTACATGTCCACTACTGCAAAGGAAGAAAAATTACAGTGGCTAAGACAATGTGTGATTGCTTTTGGTGTAGGAGTCACTGTAGGAGTCCCTTCCGAGTCACTGGGAAATAGAAAAACCAAATCACCCTTTAAAAAAAAGTCATAAAGTTCTATTTCTAATACAAAGCCTTAAATTAAACAAAATATTAATCAGATCACCCACTATTCTAATTTCAGTACAAGAGAGCCAGAAGGAAACATCCAGCAAAAAAAAGTTAATATTCATCTAGAGACATATTAAATGAAAATAATCACAAAGTCAACAAACTTCAGCCCATATAAAGTTGCATGCTCATTTTTATTCTGCCATCAACTCTGCTTTACCTTTGGGCCATTTCATATCTGCTTGAGTTATAACTGGTGTAATAAATGGGTTCTTAGGGAGCATATTTCCATGTAAATTTACATTGTCAAATTATTATTCTTATTCCATCTCCATCATAGAGGAAAAAAAATAAACTGAGGGATGTGTTTAAAAAAAAATTCTTATGATAAAAAAAAAAAGGGTTTCAACAGACTTCTCATTTGAAATATTATTTTTCACTGGAATAGAAGTGTATGAAATTTAATAGTGGATCCAAAAAACTTCTAGAGAAATTCAACTAAAGACCCTGTAAAAGCAAACCTGTTTAGAGAAGTTTTATTTTACCATTAAAAGAAAGTAAAAGAAACACAGTCCAAGCAATTGATTTTCATGGACTGGTTTTCAAAAGGTGATCACCACCATTGAATTTTCCCTATATACTAAAATCACATAAATAGAATTAATTGTAAAACACAGTATTTTCCTTTGGAAAATTTCACCATTCAAAATCCAAGCAAAGTTCAAGTGAGGCATGTGTTTAGCTGCACTTTTTTAGGTAGAGTCACGGTGACTTCAAGGCACTGTGTAGCTGCTCAAAGTTGTACAAGCACGGCAGAGCTTCACTGGATCCGAGCCCTGGGAAGCTGGGGAGGAGAAGCACAATGCAAGAGCTGAATATGGTAATTTCTCCTGTGTTTGCACCATTCTCTTACTTGTTTTTTTTTTTTAAAAAAGGAGGAAAATTTCAATGTATTCTTTTTGAGGTCCGTGGTAGTATGAAAAAGCATTTGCAGCATGTGCAGCCAGTTGGCTGGCTGAACTGGCTGAGAAAAACCAGCCTTGTAATTTCGGCTGTAGTAAATGCTGACAGAAATTTCTCTGATACTGTTCCACTGCAGCTGCCTCATTGTTCTGTTTTAACGTAATCAGCACAGTGAGGAGGAAGAAAGGAGTGTTAATTTTATATCAAATAAACTTTAATTGAGTCTTTCATACTTTAGTACTGTATCATAAATGCATATAACGGTCTCTGGAGTTAGTTCTGGTTGTGACAACGTGGTGTCTCAAAAACTTGTCTTGGGTGCCTCATGGTACATTCAGCTTTGTGTCACTGTCTTGCCACCTAAGTGAGAACAGTTCCTGAGACACCCCCAAAGAGCCCCCAAGAAGTTCCTGAGAAATCACATGTCCATCTTCAACTAAAGAGGCTCCTGGGTAAGGGAGCAGCTCCTCAAAATAACCAAAAGGGTCAAGGTGGGCACTGTCAAGGAAGAAGGATGATGCAGAAGGGAAAATTCACTTGCAACCAGTGGTATATCAGAAGCCCCTGAGGCACAGAGGTGAGTTGTGATGTGACTGGCAGTGACCTTCCAAAACCACTGATGAAGTAGCCTGTAATCCACAGGGAGGAACTCATGGCAGATCTCACCACCCAAAACGTCATGGTTCTGTTTTCCAGTTCACAAAATACTGCAGTTCCTGGTAAAGGAATGAACAGTCTTCATCTCTGTCTCCACCTGCCTCTGTGTCTCATTACAGGTGAGAGGTGTGAACATAAGGGGATTTTGACACAGCTAAACTTGGTTTACAGATAGAAAATAATCCCCTAAATGCAAAGCAGTGCAACTACATTCTCCTCCTCCCCAAACTCCCTTCTTTTGTTTATACCGATTTTAAGTAAATGATGCTCAGATGACTTTCAATCCATAGATATTATGGGTAAAACCAAAGATTCTCACTGGTTTAGTTCTTACTTTCTCACACAACTTGTACCTGAATCACAGACATGACAGTAACAAGGATAAAGGTCATGTTGCCAATCCCCCCCTGTCTCAAGGTGGAGCATATTAGACTTAAAGTCATTCCTATTCTTAAAATATTCCAAGGGTGGAGACTATAGATTATCTCCTCCAGGTTTAATTAACCTTCCAGTTAGAATAATTTTTTAGAATTTGTCAATGTTATTTTATTCGATGGTAATTTTTCCCAGCCCAAGCAAATATACAAAACACCTTATCCTCATCCACAATTGGGCTTTTTTTGTGCAATCTTTGTGCATCCCCCTTCTCTAGAAGTTGGGCAGCCCCAGTTCTCATCTTTCTGGTTCTGAGATTTGCAATCACTTAACACTAATTAATTCTCGCTCTTTCTAAAATATAGAAGTTCAAGACAGGAGATGGTTCTCAAAATTCCAAATTAAACCAGAATAAAAATACTGTAACAATGCCACATTTTATTCTTTTTTCCTTTTTTTTTTGCTTACTTGAGGAGGCAATACTCATCAATGAATGTATTAGCAGTGCAACAGCCAAAAGAAACCTGTCACCGATATTTATTATTAGACCCAGACAAAAGGAATAATTTATCTGATTAGTTTTATCTTTGTCTGCTTAACTAATTGAACTAATTCTTTGCAAATAGTTCTTGGTTGTTAGCATATTCCCAAGCACATTGTGGCAAGTATTAATTACTTCAAATTTAATTTTCTTTGCTTGATTGACCAACAAGGTCACAGTGCTCTGCTGCTTTGTGTTTGAAAGAGGGCAAAGAAGCCGCAAAGAAGCTTCTTCAAGAAACACAAGTTTTCTTTGTCCAAATACTCTGCAATCATCAAAACTTTGTTCTTTCCACAATTATGCCTACAAACAATCTTTGCTAGAGTAATTACAGAAAATGAGCAGTAGAAAATGAAACAAAGCAAAAAATAATTCTCTTCCTTTCCTTCACTGTGTACAGACTGATTGCCTTCCTGCCATCATCTTCCCAACCAATTCTGCATCTCACAGCACACAAACAGGTACATTTTGATGGGAAAATTATGAAACCAAGGAATAAAGCAGAACAAAGGAAACAGCTGTTGCCAGTCAAGGCTGGAGAAGAGAATCAGAATTAACACGGAATTTGTAAATTTAGCAAATCTATTTTGAGAATTCAGAATGATGAATCATTCCTCGCCTCCCTAACTTCCGATATGCCTTGAGAGAAAGTTCGTTTGGCTTAACCCTGGCCCTCCATTGTCTTTTAGCCAAAAAAGTCCTACAAGTGTTGTGTCTCCAAAGATGAGACCCTGGACTACAGGTCTAAATACATATCCTAAGCTGTTGCTTTGATCTTCAGTTGTTTTTATTGATGAGTCCCTTTTGTGGGATAATTTAAATCAACATTTTGCTGTGTGACAAATTATAATTTCTGGCATCTGACACAATGTTCTGTGGGAAAAATTTGCCTCTCTGAGGAACAGAGAATGTGAAACAGAAGGAGCAAAAGCTTAGTTTTCCTTTCTGTTGACACGTTTGGCCACAACAATGTCACCTAGAGCTTTTATTTTGGCCAGGGAATGGATATTCTCCCTGTACAGACCCACAGCCTGCAGCAGCAGCTCAGCCCCCACAGCCACAGGTACCAGCTGTGGGTTGGCAGAGGCCAGCACTGACCAGCAGCTGGACAGGAACCCCATCCTGCTCCTTGCATCATGTCCCTGACTATTACACAAAATACAGTCCAGGTAGAGCTGATTCAAGTCACAAAAGCAGGAAGAAGTTTGGCTAAAAAAGTCAGTGCCTGTGACAGCAGTCAGGAGTGAACAGATTGAAGTTCATAATGCATTAGGCAACCACTGAAGACATCTCACCTACTTTTAGTGAGGGAAGGAGCCCTTTAACACCTGGAGTCCAGCTGAAATTCTTTAGTAAAGTGCCAAATCTATGTGGTACTCCTTGTCCTTGCAAGAGGGTAAATATGAGTCAGTGTGTTGGCAAAGGACAAGACTTGCTCCATGGGAGAAAGTATTTCATTTTCAGGAGCAACTCATGTTCTTAAGTTACAATTTCCCATGGCACAAGTCCCTGTGATCCTGAAGCCCAGGTGCGTCTGGCATAATTATTTGGTACATTCTATCAGAAAGGCATCCAGTTGCTTTTTGGTGCTTGGGCTAAATTCTAGCTGGTCCTCCGGTGGCAAATGAGAGGCATAAATCAATGGCAGTTGATCAGTAATTATACAAAATTACAGTATGCTTTTATGGTGTGTTTAAAAGAAAGCGTCATTTTGCTACTCAGTCTGACTAATTTCTGGCTCATATTGAATCATTGTGCCATGTTTGCAGCTCATTAAAGCCACACTTGCAGATCTCTCACCACTTTGCACTGAGTTTTGTAACGAAAAGGAGGAGAAGCGATACTTTCTCCAGGATTCTGCAGTATATTCTGAATTGCCTTGAGGTGACAGGGCTTTTTCAGGGCAAAGCCCTGCAGGCTGGGCTGACAGCACAGCTCACACCTCACCCTGCAAGGGAAGCAAGGTCCCTTACTCAGCCTCTCAAATTGCCAAGCTGAGGTCAGGTCTGGGGAGAGACATCGGTTTTAAAGCCTCATTAGGCTGTTCAGCCCCTGTCTTATTTCTTAGAGACCAATCAGATATAAGGAGTCTGGAGCCAGAGCACAAACACACATATACACACAAATCTTCACACTCCATAAAACGTTCCTACAGCAAAAAAATCAAAAATCCATTTCAATACTTTTTGGTTGGTTGTGTTTTTTTTATGGTCAGATTGTGCTGAACTAAGGATTACTTACAACATACCTATACTTATCTCCATTTTGAAATATTGACTTTGGCCTGAATTTTTCTCATTTGTTTCTATTCTGTTTGAACATTTTACTGGAGAAATAGAAAAAATAATTTAAAATAACTAACCCAACAAAACAGTGTTATCTCTTCTGGAACATCAGATCAACCCATAAACCGATGAGAGGATCCCTTCCCGTGTAAAGCTGATGTTTCCCCATGGCCTCTTTTATGCATAGCTCTAAATTCTTTTCAGCAAAAGTGGTTATTACAGCCACCATTAGGCAGCATTTTCTGATCACACAGTCTTGCTCCATTAAGGCCAACCTCAGACAGCAGGACAGCAATGCATCTGAACACTGTCAGCATCCCCAGCTGACTTCATGGCAGAATTCTGCAGCCAAAAAGGCAGCCAAAAAGCCAACTGGAATTACCTTATACCCATATTGATATCACCCAATACCAGTGCAATACCTTACACTAGTTCAAGTGTTCAGCACTGTTCAACAGCCGTGATCACTCAGCCTCAAATGAACTTTGGGCAGCATCAGCAGTGGTAACAAGGTGAATATGCTTCTCTAGGAAGCTCAGAGAGGGAAGGTAAAGAGGGAGATTCTTGGTATTTCTGGAATCCAGATCAAAAGTCTTTGTCACAGAAACTCAAGGAAAAATTTCACTGGGGGACACTTCATTTTGCCTCCTCCTGTTTCAGAAGAGCCCAACATTCCTTTTTCAGGATACAGCTTTAAATTTGAGTTAACATTTGGACTTATAAGCTTTTCTTATTTTCTCAAGTACCAAATGCCTAGCTTTGGGTGAGATCATTGTCATCTTTGCTAAGCAGGATCATCAGGCCCCCAAACGGATTTAGGATCTTTACTTCAGTTAGTCTGCTTGACAAGTTTGACATGAATCTGCCATCTGGTACCCAAATATATCTAGAAAATAAAAAACCTTTTGGTTGTGAGTAAAGAGAGAAACAATAGGTCTGTAACCCTCCCCTTCCCTCCTTTTGCCTTGAATAAATGCAGAATATTTGGGGTTTTTAATTTTTAATAATGCTTTGATGGACCAGAAGCAATAGGAGTCATATGTGACTTTAAAGAGGCTAAGAGAGATCAAGAAGAAGTAAAGGAAAGCCGTTTTTTTTAATGAGAAAATTCAACAGTCACGATTTTTTTCTGCCATTTTTTGTGGTTTTACCAACTTATTTAAGGAAAGGCATGTTAGGCTGTCTTAATTCCAGGTTATACTTATATTTGAACAATTCTGAGTCTGTTGGTGACTATTAACAACCTCTAACTTTAGGCAATTTAGCATCTAATTTGAATGACCAGTCTAGCTGGGATCCCTGCAGGGTTTAATGGGAAAAGAGTCGTACTCCTTCAGATGTCAATTCACTGAAAGCGTCTAACCTTCATATCCTTAATTCTCTCAGAAAACTTCTTTTCTCTGCTAACTCTTATTGAATGCTAGGCTCCAACACCTTCCCAAAATTTCAACCTCTGACACTAGAAATGATTAGAAAAGCTCTTGCACAGTTCACGGGGAAATAACCATGCAACCCCAGAAACAGGCAGTAAAAATACTCCCACTGCCCACATTACTCTGATTTCCAGAGCACGTATTTAAATATAAACCAGCATTTCTGAAGTAACATTGTGGGTGCTGTCCCCAAGATATTCTTCCATCAATAAGGACACATGATCACAAATGCAATGAATGCTCCATGGCAACCGTAATGAACGAATTCACTTCAAATCCTGCCAAAATGGCAACATCTCAAATTTAATATTGCAATACGTTGTCTGTTAATTAAAGACTAAGGGCTAGTTTCAAAGGGGAACTAGTAAGGTTTTAAAAATATGCCAGAGATAATGTATTCCATGCATTCCTAATTATGTAGGCATCCCTTAAAACAAGTCAGAATTAATTAATGTATCAGAGCCAGCCCCCGTGTGAGGGACTAATTGAATTTCTTACAAAATTACGGTAGAGTAAGAGGCATTGCATGGACTGCACATTCTGTGCCACGCTACACACCGTGGTGGAAATGGGCTTCCATGCTGCACTTGACTCAGTGCGAAGGCTGCTGCCAATTAACACTGTTAATACATGTTAATTTAAGATTTCCCTCTTCCAACGAATTGATATCTGATTAAACACAGAACAAGGGTTTTTTGAGTGTTCATTAAATAGCTAAAATTTCCTCACAAGTTTCATGTTTTATATGAGGCCACAATCACAAAATATGTAGCTCATGTAATTTCCAAATCATTATAGAGTAATTGGACTTATCAGTTACATGCTAATTAAACTTCAACTGAATGCTCTTTCTGCAATCAGTTGACATCAGATAGATGCACGGTAACCATTTCATTAGGGAAAAAAGGAGTAGCTAAGGCACTTAAAGTGGAGCGTGGCAGATAGAGCATAAAAGCAAGTCTGCTCTGTTGTGGGAACAGCACCTGCAGCTCTCAAAGCTACAAGGAAGTCAAAAATCCAGCAAAGCACTCAGGGCAAACAGGCATTAGGCCAGGCTTCCAACTGGTTCCCAAAGTCTGAACTAACACAGGTATTTTGCCTGCCCTGTGCTCTGTTCTGCCATTGTCATACTGCCTCTAATAATGAACTGGACTCACATCTACTTTAGTGTATCCACAATCTACTAAAGCTCAGAGCACCCCAATAACATCAGTTGCATTCACTGACAGATCGTGCACATGTCAGAACACAGGGCAATCTATTTTTGGAGACCTACTAAACCAGCTGCTGGTCTGCATGCCACTCCTGCAACAGTTAAGAACTCAGAGTTTCCACGGGAAACAAATCATTCGTGAAGAAAAGAAACAAGGGAAGAAGCATTGATACACCCCAAATTTGTGTGTGCTTGCCTCACCTGATGAAACGTGTTCATCACCAGTATGATAAGGACAGAAAGATTTGGTAACATTACATGATAAGAAAGAAATCAGACTTATGTCCACCACGAGATTCACTGGCTTTTTATGGAATGATTGGACGGGGAATTTGCAATTGCAACTGTTCCTAGTGATTAATGGGAAGGAAATAAAAAATGTGAGAAAACATCAGGTGCTTTAATGGCTTTTTCAAGCTTTTTATCTGCTAGCACTTCTTTTCTCTGGGATTGTGCTTAGTATCACTTCTCACTGCTGGATTTGGTTTTGGTGGCTGGCATCAGGAAAAATTCAAATGAATCTTCTTTCAGGGAAAGGGGAGGGAAAAGCAAAAGAAATGTAAGCAAATTTCCTTTTTGGTGTTCTCAGGAAGTTGGGTCATTACTCCTCTCTCTTGAAGGAGAGAAAACCTGCCGAGCTGCATGGGAGATTTAATGTATGATTTAATGCCTGAATGTAAATTATGGGGTTTAATCCTAAAGCTTATCAAAGGGACTGGAGTACAGCTCTGCTGTGTCCCAGCTGCACAGCTGTGAGGAATGCTGCTGCTCCCCTCAGCCCACGGATCTGCCAAAACACAATCTGTGCACCCAAAGCACATCTTCTGTTCCTCACCACAGGACCCTGCACCAAAATAAGCTGATAGAACTTAGGGAAACACATGTATTTCAAACCCACAGGGACCAAGCAGTTCCCAGAGAGGTTTTCTTTGGTTGTTTTTTGGTTTTTTTTCTGTTTAGTTTTAAAAGAGCATAGATTTCTACAAATGAATACTCTGCAGATACTGATTTCTCAAGCTGATATTCCTGTAGTGCAAATTTACAAGCATTTTCTGAGTTCCAAGTTGAAAGCCAAGTTTGAGTTTTATTTTTTTAATGAAACCCTGAGAACTGGCAGGAAGACTGTCATATTACTAATGTGAGGCTTTAAAAGTGCAATTAAGCATGGATGATTATTTGCATTCATTGCAGACAAGTTACCTTAAAACAGTTAACCTGCCTGCTCAAGAAAAAGCTCATTTCTTTGACCTGTGTGAACAAATACTTTAAAAAATTAGTTTCTTCTATTAAAACAAAAAAAAAAAATTCTAAACCATGACTGCAATTATCATCAACTTCCAGCACAAGGAAGATAATTATTTTGTCTGAAAGCTAAACAGCTACGTTTTACATTTCTTATTAATGCCATAGGACAAACTGTTGAGCCTTTCAATGCTGTAACAGTGATTACCCTGCCTTACTTTGGGTTTAAAAAAATCCTCCAAGCTTCCTGCCTCCAGAACAGCATGTCTAAACAAATGCTCTAAAGTCAGCACGAGTCCAGGGTGGTGGCATCACTTTGAAAGAAACCACAAGTGGAGACTCACCTGGGGTTTGGTACAGCTTTGCCTCTCGCTGGCCTTTGAATGGTGTTGGGCAGTCCCTGTTCTCAGCCTGGCAGAGTTGGCTGCAACTCCTCATCTTCAGTGTATGGAGAAGGTCAGGTGGAATTCTGCTCCCACCCTTCCCCTTTTCTCACAGCACTGGTTTCAGAACCAGGGCTATGGGAACCACGGGAGCCCCTCAGTTGTAACTGCATTAGGAGTCTCAGAATTAGCATTCACCTCCCTGACATCCACATCACTGCAGTAGGAACTCCCTTCCATTTGTTTATATGTTTAAGTGGAAAACAGGATTAGAGCTGACATACACCTTGTTATGTGATTACCACTGATTTGGGTGGCAAATCTGCAAACAGCTACAAGACCAGATAGAATCATATATCACTATTATTATACATGTGGTATTTTTGGTTTAATTTCAAAGTGATTCCCTTAATGGCACACTGATTTTATTTCTGTATTGAATTCCGTTTAATTGCCCCTTGTTTTAATCTTGCAGGAGCTTTTAAATCACTGAGAAGCTCTAAGAATGTCAGCTGCTTACAGGTACTGTATGCAATAAGATGTATTGCTGCTATTATTGCCATTATTAGGGGTGTACGTTATGGTAGAAATGTCATTTGATGTGTCTTATGGGAACAAAAAAGCAAAATGAAACCAAGCCTTTTCCCTTCCTGGCACTTTGCCATTCCACTGTTTCTTTTCGTATAACTTCTCGTTCTTTTCAATAATTGGTTGCTTTTATTTGGAGGAGGGGAAGATTACATCCCCCATCACATTGTCATCTTGGACCATTCCATCAGGAGGAATGTGACTCTCTTCAAGCCAGCAGGGAACTGGCTAAGTGGGAAGGGGCAAATATTTTAGTTTTGAGCTGTCTAAATCAGTGTTTCCTTGGCCTTCTCTATATGTGCAGCAGACACTTCCTCAGGCAACCTTGTGCACTTTTGTATTTTGTAATCACACACAACTGCAACTGTCTTTAGCATACAAGTTTAGGGGAATTTAGCAACATCCCATAAAGAGAGGGTTGACTGGCATTTTTCCTGATAAAATTTCATTTTCAATTGTCAAACAACAATTGGGACATAAATTCTCTTCTACAGTTCAGCTTTTAGATAAAGTTCCATCTCAGGCTGTTCACCATTTTCAGAAGCTAAAACCAGGTAAAACATGTTGTAACAGTCAAGGTAAAAAAAAACTATAGAACCACTTAATTGAATATTTTTTCCTTTCTTTCCTCCTGGGGGCCATTCTGCAGCTTTCTGTGAGTAATACAATACAATACAAATATACATCTTAAACCCAGCACTGCTTTATACAATTGCATGCTGCTTCCACTGTTATTTAATAAATTGCCCTGTCTAATAGAAATTGCCTTGCATTCACCTAACTTCATTTTCACTTGCTACTGTGGGGCTCAGAAACCTGGTTTTGCTAGAATTTTCCAGAATGAATTAGTTTCTAGGTTGCTAGCATGAATTTGGGATGAATGTAGGTAATTCTGAATTGCCCAGCTTTTTAAGGCAGTCGATATGGGCACAAAGAACAGCATGGATTCTCATTGCAGTCCATAGGGGCTATTCCTCAGTATTCCTACTGATGTGCTTCCTATGACAATTACAAGTTATTTCCTCTATCCTCCCACACACACACACAGAGTGTATAAAACTGACAAATTCATCACAGAATTTAAATTAAAGGTTGTTGTCAATATTTCACCTCCAAACGAATGTAGCTTCTAATAAATTATCTCGAGTCTAGGAGAGGTTCCATCATGATTCACTCTGGAACATCTCAAGTGCCGGGAGAAGCCAACAGAAATAATTAATTTCAACAAGGCTCTCTATTAGGATGCAGCATACGTGATTAAAGGAGTCGCAGTTTCGAACAAATGGTTCAACATGTTGGTGTCAAATGGAAATGTTCTCCCTCCTCAACTGGCTTGGCAGCCTTTGGACTTCATTACGAGGAGCAAAACACAGAAACCTGCAGACAGGTGCACAGCAGCACCAAGGATTCCAAAACAAGGCAGAGCAACAGCCTGGTTTTACTGTTAACAGAACAGACTCAGAAAAAGACCATCCATCCAGAGCCATGAAAATGATTCGGGGTGAGCATTAATTAAAAATAATAACAGCAACAATCATAATAATAATGATAAATTTAATGAAAATACTAGTAATTCACAGTAATGACAGCTGCCTGCAAAAATAAGGGAATTACCAAAATACAAAAAGTGATTTGTGCCTCTTGCCTCCTGTAAGCTTGTGGGAATGTTTAAAAAGAAACTGCGTCTTGAATTGGCAAAGAAATAACTCGGTTTCTCAGCTTAAAATAAAAAATAAGAATTTGGCTATTGTTATTTAATGCTTAAAGACTGATTTCCTGATGCTAAATATATATTCAGAGGCTTAATTCTTTTTAGGAAAAAGAATCTCCTCTCCAGTAACAGATACAGACACCAAAGTCACACCTTTCAGGAATAGCAGGAACCAGGATGCTGTTGTGTTGGGCAGATGACAAACTTGGAACTATCTTCCCCAAGCCCCTGAGGAAACTTTACCACTAACTGGACCAGACACATCTGGACAAAAAAGGTCTTCCTTTCAGTCTGTTCAGGTGAACACAAACCCACAGCACTTCTCTAAGGTTAGTGGGATACTATAAAGCCAACAATCAGCATTTTTTCAGCTGAAATTGCTCCTCCAACATATAAAGAAAAGTGAAATCAGGCAACTGGTCATGCAGGGCACAAGGGCAAAGAGCAAACCAGGAAGTCTTCTGCTGCCCAGGATAACATGATTAATAAGATACTAAAGATGTTAAGTGCTGTGTTTATTTTCCCATTGTGAAGTGAGGTTTGCCCATGAAGAATTGTCTGTCTTTAAATAAAGCACCTTTCAAAGCTCATTACAAAACCATCTGAGCACTCCTGACAGTCAAGTTGGTGTGTGAGACAATGGCAAATTATTCATCATGAATAAATTACCAGATGAACACATTCTCCCTTTTTTTTTCTGAGGTGTATTACTGGAGTACTTGAGGGTGTGGGTGGAACAAGGCCCTCAGCAAAGAACGGTACAAAAACTATGAACAGACAAAGGTAACAAATCTCTAGCCCCACCAAACCCATAAACTAAATTTCCAAGACAATAAACCATTCCAGGAAAGAAACTCTAAGATGAGCAATACTTTTGGTTATAGCAGTGACTTAATCAGATTCAGGTCTTCCAGAAACTATTAGACTAATAGTACAGACTAGGAGCAAATTAGGGATGGTAAAAAGAGGAGGTGAGTAAAGAATACATGGATTACTTATGCTATAGTGTTTGAGGACCAGTGGTGAATAGAAAATCAGGTCACAGTTAGATTATCTTGACTATCTGATTTTCATCCTCCAGATTTCTTGCAAATTTTAATGAGGTGTTGCTCTGAGGGGGCATGACATTTTTTTGTTGCCTCCTTTTTACTGAAATGGTCTAAGTAAGAGAATGAAGAAAGGTGAAAAGAGTGCAATCAGTGGATAACAAAGGAATAGCTGTGAAAATCACGGCTGATACACCAGCTTTCAGTGGCAAAAATGCAGGAGCAGGAAAGATGCGAACAGCAGCAAATAAACGCAGGGTTGCACACATGTCCTGAAGCTGGCTTTCAAGCAATTTTCTCTGTATCCTACTCACACCATTTGGCTTGCTGGCTCTGAGTTTTTTCTGTTTCTGTTTGTTTTCCCTAAACGAGCAATTAGTCAAATCTGAGTTAATGAAGCTTGCTTAGTCATCCAAGGTCTGTAAAACTTTGCCAGGAGTCAGCATCTTTGCAACCTTTGAAAATGAAGGAGTCTGGCGTGACAGGCTTTGCTGACTGGACTCTTCCATCATCTGAAATCTCATTTATCAGCTCATTTCAGGCATCTTTTGAAATGCTGGAGAGATGAAGAGGGAAGACTTTCTCCTGTCAGGGTAGTTCATATCAGTTCCTTTAGACTAAAGATTGAGAGACTTAATCAACTCAAGTAGAGATGACAGTGAAATATCAGACTCTCAAATCAGTAATATCGGGGGGATAGATTTAGAGTATGTCTGAGAAAGAGCTCTTGTTCTCTATATGGTAATTTGGAATCAGGGTTAAGTCCACAGGGATTTATCACACATTTGGGACAAAACCTGAAAGTGGTGCTCTGATCAAGAGGAGTTTGATGGCCTTGAACGTTTTCAGGGTAAAAAAAAAAAAACTTTTCTCCTATAAGCTCCAACTGCAGAAGGAGTGAGACGAGCTGGAGAGGGCACATTTTAAGTGTAAAGGCAAATGTGATGCCCTGCACACAACAATTCTTGCCACTTTTCATCATGGAAAGGAAGTTCTCTGGGAGAGAAGCAAACCCACATCTATTAGACTTCATGAACATACAGCAATTAGTGTGCCAGCAAAACTTAATTTCCTTGATAGAATTATAAAAGCAGCACAGAAGAATCTTTTGACACACACACTCTCAACTAAAGCAGAGGCTTAAGTCTGCCTTGGTATCCAAGCCCAAGTTAGCATTAAACATTTTAATTAATATTGTCATTCACATTATTAAAAAAAAAAAAAAAAACACACACCTTCCTGGGAGGAAAATGGAGAATTAAACAATTCCTCCAACTCCAACCTCTAGAAGTCTGTATTCTCTCAGATGCTGGCAACATGAACATTTGGTATTTCACTTGGCAAATGTGATTGAACAATCAATCCCCAGAATGAAAGGCAAGGACTTCTACATAGGAATTAAGAACTAAAGTTTCAGACTGAAGGCTATAGCAGATTCCTATTTTTAGTGCCTTATTCATGGAGATGTACAACCAGGACACACGGATTACAGGATTACATGCTTACACCCTCTCTCCTGGGGAGACGGAGTCTGGCCTCAAGTTGGTGTAATGTGCCACCTCCTCCTTTCCATTCCACTCTCCAGTCTCTCCATATCTCCATCTGTTTTGAGGCCATATGGTAAATCACCTTTTGTAGTGTCTCCTGTTGCATAAATCCTTTTACAAACTGAAATGTATCTTAAGAAATCAATTAGCTGAAGGAAATTAACCCTGTAGCCCTATATGTACCTCCTGCATTTACTCCTACCTTCTCCACTCATCTCCTAACTTCTCATGGTGTCCTTCCTGCTGTGCAATTGCTGATCTCCTAAAACATATTTAGAAATCCTGTATCACAGGCCAGGATGATGTAAGAATGTAGTCAAGCATTCAAATCCTTTTCATTTCTGTGAGAAGGAGAACCTTTCTGCTTTGGGGACCTAAACAGGTTTGTGGTCCAACCTCCAGCAGTTCAAACACCACCACACAGGTGAGCAGTTAACCTGGTTTGGGGCCAGATTCCAAACCACTACCAAGTACTAAATGAGCAAGAAAATCATGTTACTTTCTAGTTGTGGGATATTTTGCTCCACATCAAGGAAGAGATAAGTACTTTGTGTTCTGTGTCCTAAGGGCTGGTAAATTTGTACAAGAATGAAGTTCTTTCCCTCTGGTTTCTCCTTTATGACAGACAGTGCTAAAGCAGCTCCCTTCTAGGATTCTCTCCCCCTGACTGGGATCATCTGTGCCGGACACTACCTAAAGCAGCAAGGTTTTGGTGTAAAAACATATCTCATACCTCTTTTGTTAATCAGAGGTTGCTAAATATACTAACTAATACCTGTAATGAATAGTGAATCAATGTGCAATCTGCATTTTGAAGAAAAGCAAGAGTCAGTGTCAGCCCTGTCATAATTCATAATAGAACTTTCTCCCCCACCACCACTCCTCAGAGAATAGAAAGAAAACAAGCACAACTTTCAACTTCATAGTCAGAACATTGTATTTTTCATTCTTCCCTTTTATAGTTCTCTGAGCCTAGGAGTTTAGCAAGGTCTTACCTCCTACCAACACACTCTTTTCAATTACTTTGCAAAATAAAGTCTAAAATCTAGAGACTCCCAATTTGCAGTGACAAACATGCCCATTTCTAGCTTCAGATATATCTAAATGGTATTTACCTAACACTGTCAAACCATCACAAATATTAGCAACTACTCTTTCCTTAGTAGCTCATTCATTGGTTATGTGCCATCCTTATGGGCTCTGCCATCCTCAGAGGCATCAGGGGAACTTGAATTTAACCTGATTTCACGCACAGGGACGGATTTGCTGAAGAGGACTGGAGTTCCTAATCCACTGGCTTTAGTTGTATACAGCAAGTACCTCACTCCAGCACATTTTTGGCAAGTCTTTACTGTGTGAGCCATTTCTAGAAACCCAGAGCATTTCTTAGAGAAGCCGTTCTCTAAAAACTGCAAGGGCTAAGGGATGGTGAGGTATTACAGCCATTGTAAGGGACCTTTGGGAAAACACAAATCAAGCCTTGCCTCAGTCACCAGGAACATATAACCATAAAACTTAGAAAACATTATAAAATGTTACCCCATCAGCCATGAACACAAAGTTAGGAGAGGATTTTTTTTCATAAGTCAGCTCCTTCAGATTTTTCTCGTTCTGCCTATTATTTAATGTTTCTTATCCTGTAGCAGCTGGAAGCAAGCCTCATAGTTCAGGCATTTTCTGGGGCAGCAGTACCAAAAACAGTTAACTGAGCAAAGCTGGGATCCAGTGGAGAGGAGATGGATAGTGATGCATTCTGTCCATCTGCTCAGCCAAGGTGGGATCATGGCAGCAGAACCAAACTGGCCTATTCTCCTGCTGCAGGTATTTGCAGACCTTTGAGGGGTTTGGGAAATAAAAAGAGTTTTCTGAGAGCTCACAATGAAATCATGCAAAGAAGGGATCTTATTATCCTGTCACACTGTATCATCCCAGGTTTGAAAATGAAGCACTTCTCTCGTGCCTCCAGAACAACAATGTTTTTCTGATGCATCTTGTACTTAAAATGTCCTCTCTAATCACAGCTTCAGGTGAAGAGTAAATCTCCAAAATGCATACACAGTGCAATTTAAAAGTTTCAAGCCAATGGTGCTCAACATTCTGATCTAAGCAGAGTGCAGAGCTGGATAATAAATAAACTCCTACGCTCTCATCAAGTCTCAGGAAACAACTGAAATGCAGGTGAACATATTCCTGGTTTTCTCCCATCTTACAGGACACTCCAGCACACCCCAACCTCTCCTACCCCAAAAAAAGAACAGATAGGAGGGAACACAGAGCAGGCTCCCAGATTCCAGATTAAGAGGAGCATGAAGAGCTGGCAGTAGAACTTGCAGTGAAGTTGCTCTGGTAGATCCAATCCAGACTACAGGATTGGAACCTCTTTATTAAAAACAAAACAACAAACCCTGCAGCAGCTGAAAGCAAAGATGCTTTGAAAAAGAAAATGCTCTCATTTTCTATGACCTAGCCCTAGATCTCCCAGTTTTAGTTTTCTATCCAAATAAAAATAATTGCTGAACTTACCATGGAATGCTGATGAATGATAGAGGTTTGTTCACAGGCATGAGTTATTTTCTGGCATTAAGTGATATTACACTAAACAATAAATCTTTAGCCCCTATTTTCTCTGTAGATTACCTTTGATTATTTCATTTTAACTTCTGAATCAGAAGTCTAAAGTAATTACTATCCCAGCACAGTGCTAGACTAATCCAACACCTCATCTGTAGCAGCAGCAAGAAACAGAGGAGGACACACTATCTCAGGCATAAACTCTTTTGAGCTTTTCCTCCAGAGGCTTCCATTGAGCCCTCAGCTGTGGAGGGGTCTACCTGAAGCCTAGTAATTTAAAATCCTGCCTACACACAGGTTTTTTATTATGAATCTATCTTGAATAAATTTATTTGTATCTATTCACTGTTCATGTCAAAAATTCTTGAGCTCTTCCTTGTTTTTGAGATTTGGGACGGGGAGTTTTGAATATCAAAAGGCTCAGAAACTTAAGGACACTTCTAGCAATTTTGGCAGGCCAAGTAAATTTGAGAAAGAAAATTAGTTTTATACTTCCTTTTTCCTTTTCCTTCTTTTTACTGGGGATTTCTTGCTGGAGCTTCCCTTGAGGTAGCAAATTCACTCATTTGCAGGGAAATTGAAAAGTTCACTTTAAACAGTTTGCTACAGCAATGCTTTGCCTCCCTCCTTTTCCCTCAAGTAGGAAATCTGGAAATGCAAACACAGAAAATGCTTTAGTGAAGCTTTCAAAAGTTAGAAGAGGTCTTGTGGTGAGAAACAAACAGTTTATGATGCTGTTTGAAGTCTCACTGGGAAGCAGTCCTGCCTTCTCAGGGCTTCTGGAGTGCCTGCATTAGCATGGCAGCTAAAGCCTCCTGTGAAAAACAACCGTGTTTTTCATGAGCACATCTGCCTCTAGCACAGAGAGGAAATAAAGCAGAGGGACACTAAGCCACTGGAGAGTGCAAGACAGTTAATGAAGGATGTCCTCAGGAGAAAAAATGCACAAACACCACGCTGAAGTGATGGAATATCTGCAACCTTCCTTCCAAACAGACAAACATGCAAGAATCCAGACTCTGTATATTGTCACCACACCCTGGAAATTGCTATTGATGCTTGGCAAATGAGAAACCCAAACCTGCATACGGTGAGGGTTAGATTTTTCAAATGGCTAAAAATCACAGCAGGGAACTGGAGGCAGTCCCCTGAATCCTAAGCTCATTTTTGCTCCCGTACCAGTCAGTCATTTTGTGGGCTCTGATTTATTCCTCTTAGAAAAACAAAACACAGCAAAAGAAGGCACAGACCAAGCATTTATCTTATATTGATCCAAATTCTTTCGCTTAAGTCATAATTTCAGTCCTTCAGAGAAAATGCATTTCTGTCCAGGCTTCAGCTAAAATGCTCCAAGAGACATATTCTAAACATATATTCAAAACTTGTCATATGCCTCCGCCTCTTCTATTTGGAGAAAATGGAAAAAGCAAAAAAGCTAATGGAAGAGGAGCTGAGTATTTCAGAAATTTGTATTCTGCTTCTGCAAACCCAGGGGAATTCAATGATTCAGCTAAAAATGGGTAGCATTTGTTTTTGGTGTTCTTCATTTGCAAGTCTCTGGAATATTTTGAGCTTTAATCATAACACTAAGAGGAGACATTTTCTGCATTGTGATTCACTGGATCACAAGGGCATCATCTACACTTGGACAACAGCTTTTTACGCTGCAAATCTCTAAACAGGATCATCACCTAAAATATGTGTTTGCTCTTAGGTGTATAGGGAACAACACCATAATTCCAGGTTAGGGTATCAGTTAACAGCCATGTGTTTTATTTCCTACATTATGTCAGGAAAGTATAATAGAAAGGTGTTTACAACATTTGGGATTGTATAAATACACTTATAGGCTGGCGGGAGGCAAAACCTCCAGCACTACTAATGGAATTTTTAAGAGCAGCCCATGTAGTATTTGTCTCCAGCATGCTAAAGATTATCAAGATTAACAATCTTCTATGCTGGAATTTTCCTCCTCCCTCCCCCCCCCTTTTTTTTTAGTTACTCAAATGCCTGAGTAATTTCTTCACCGAATTTTTAATTTCATGGGCAACTCCAGTGTATACAAACAGATTGTAAATACTGGTAAGTTCAGTAGCAAAAAAAAAAAAAAAAGGAGAGAGAATGGGAAAAATGAGAATTCAGTTATTAAATCCTAAAAGTAAGTAAAGCAAAAAAAAACCCTAGGGAGATCTCCAAGCCCTGGTGGATTCCTTGAAAAAATAAAATGAAAGGTACAGACAAAGAATAGTCCCATTCTTTGGATTATGTTAACCAAAACATGATTCCCTGTTTGAACATTTGCTTGATATGGAACATTAATTTCTCTAATGAAATAATGGAAAGAAGCTAAAACAATATTACAGGTAATGACATTTTCTCCTGACCAGGCAGGTACATTTCCTTGTTTTCTTTTTCTTTTTTTTCACTCCTAGGAAGAGCACAAGCTTTCTGCAAACCACATAGAAACTGCCAGTTCCTTCGAGTGTTTGGGAAGGGGGACTACAAGAGAGAGAAGAATATTCTAAAGGTACTGTACTCAATCCAAAGTTTACTGGAAGAGGATTTCCAGTGCTCCTCACTTACAGGAACTACTCCAAGAGGAAAGAGCAAGATGATTTTAATGCAGTCTTTTCCAGTGCATTACACTGTAAGAGAATGCTCATTCATTTACAGAGAAAATGTGTCCTGGGCTCAGTTTCAAAGGGGGTTGTGTTTCCAATAATTAAATTGTGTACAGAAGGCAGTCACTTATATTCCACACTCTTAATTTTATGCTAAACAGAACCTTATTGATTTCCTGTCCTTTCCCAGCCTTCAGCTGGAGTTACACACATTCCATCAAGGTTAAGAAAGAGATTTTTCCTGTAACTATGCAAGTCTAATGAATGGTATATGATGTTTGAACCTGCAAGTCCATGTGTTAGAAAGACCAAGCAGAAAACAGAAATGGGGCAGTTTACCACAGATCTTACTCTTCCAGCCGTAGAGTATATTTAGCAATCTACCTGGGAATTCACTCTGGAATATTTCCTTTTAGTCAGTCTATGCAAGTCCCCTGAAGTGTTCAGCTATTGACAAATATACACCTTCATTCTTTTAGCTTGCATGGAAATTTCAAGGAGCTCTAGAGCTGTTTCTTCTAACTCCTCTCTCCCTCCATACTATGTTGCCACTACCTCTAGTATGAAGTGCCACTACAGGAATGGCCAGACGAAAAACCTATGGAATGGCTGGGGTTAGAAGAAAGGCACACACTGGCTGCAGCAGTCTCCCAAACCTTCAGGGCTGCAGACCCTGTTGTGACCTGTGCTTTGGGTCTGGACCCCACTCCTTGACCTGCCAAGGCAATGCAGAAACCAGTGGCAAGAAAGTCCAGCTGCTCTCCCTCCCCTGCGGAGCTCGGCAGCCGCGGCTCCTGGGCGAGCAGGACAGAGATTGTTTGCACAGTAAAGTCCACTCAAGTCAGGGGAAACATTTCAATTATTTGAAGTGGGTTGTAGATTGGAGTTCTAATTGAAGCTTTGCTTCTCAGTGTTAGTGCAATGGGAATGCTGATCCATGGCAGCAATCAGCAGCACTTGCCCTTACTAACTGCAATTATTTAGAACTATTGAAACGCAGCACCCCATGGAAGCAATTTCTTTTCTCTTTTAGGACATCATTTATTTGTAAATCATCCAGGGTGGGTCTTTGTGTTGCAAACATCACAAAGGACTTCTGCTTCTCATAATAAAATCATCTGATAGCTATTCAAACTGGAAAATAAAAATGTAACATTATAAGAACTACTCTAATTGTCCCCTTCCTTTTCCCAAACTCAAACAAAAGCGAGGAGTAAAGAATAATGAAGGAAATTTTCTAAAAGACATCTTTTCCCTCTAAGAAAAGCACAAGGTATTTGTTCGGTTGCAGACAAATTCCATGGGAGGTTACATATGTTTCACAAGGGATTACCTTTGCAGCCAGAGCTGCAATGCAACAAATTTGCTAAATTTCAGGCATTTCAAATGGAAAACCTTGAGAGACTGTCCAATTTGGTAAGAATTCAGGTATGATATCATCAACAGATCAACTTTCTAATGGAGAAGATGGCGGCCTATGCTATATATATATATACACACAAATCTGCCTGAAAGTGTATTAAGTCACATGCTCTTTTACAAGAATGTTTAAGAATGAAGACAGTTCATCGGCCATGAAATAACCCTTCAGCTGAGTTGGGTAGGACTTGTCATCAGGGTCAAATAAAAACAAGTTTTTTACCAGTGTCAGGTTAAAACACAGGAAGAAGAGTTTTCTTTTTGATTTCGGGCTGGTTTTTTGTTTTGGGATTTTTTAAGGGCAGCTATAAAAAGTCTAGACAAATGTAGTCTCCCTGGAATACCTGATGATATAGCAAGGACTGGATGTGCAATCCTATGTTTGACTTTGTCTTTGGAAAAATGTTGGTTTTATTTCCTCATGGGCAGATTAGAGTGATACCATTATACTTCAAATCCAATCTGTGAGATCAGCGTCAGCAGAAAGATTTATTTAACTTACCAAAATCTACTTAGGCTACCCAGAAGTGACTATATATACACAACACAAATATATGCAGAGGGAGAAGATACCAAGTGGTAAATGACTATTCAGTATTTCATAAAACAACCACTGGATGAAAGATAAAGCCTGACTCATTCAAGTTAAGGTGCAGTACTAATTATTTAATGACTGGGAGGGAAACTGTTGGCATAGGCTGGCCTGGGAGTTTATAGCCATCACCTTTGTAGAGATTAACAAGGGCTGATTGGACCAACATCCAGCAGCAATACTTCAGGAGGAGCTGCTGCTGCCTTGGGACAGGAATGTGGGCTTGTACCATCTTCCTGACTTCCCTCCCAGCCCCTCTTTCTGCTATGAAACAGCAGAGAAAGCTGTAGGACTCCAATGAATGGTAATGGCCAGCAAATACAGGAGCTCAGTGCAGCATGCCTGCTCACCTCAAAATCCACTAAATTTGGAGAAGTGGAATAAGATCAGTTTTAGCCCCTTTGAATTCTATAGTCAGCAGGATTTGATAAATAGCAGGAAAGAGATTAAGCAATGGGAAGAACGCCTCCTAGATATTGTATATGGTTTTAGACAGTGGCAGCTGCAAGTCCAGGCTGGAGAATTGGTGCCCTTTGATTTCCTGTGCTGCTGGGCCTGGAGGAGCAAACACTAAAAAGCTGAATTTCAGGAATTGAGCTTGAATTTACAGCTCTTGTTCATCTCGGAAAACAAAAATCAGGGTGATGAATGGGAAGTGTCTCCTCCCACTTTTCCAAGCCCTGCTCAAAGCACACTCTGCTGTGGCCAAAGTGCTGAACAGTTTGTATGGAAAACTTGCATCTTCCAGCCAAAGAGAGCAGAGCCTGAGGATGCTACTGCTCATGATCTCTGGGCACCTGGCTTCTATGTATAATGACAATCCAGACATAAAGATAAGTTTCAGTAGTTCCAATTCTACCTTTTCTACTGTTCATGACCAGAAAATAATACCACAGATGGCTACACTCCTTGACTATCCACCTTGACCTTCACTTGGCATGCCCATCACCTACAGATCCTTTCATGGCAGTTACTATAAATCCATTCCATTGGGAAAAGGAGGAATAATTCATGTAGCTTCATCTCTTCCCATTCAAATATGCATTTGCATAATTTATAGATAATGAGATAGAGACTTCTTTCCTTCTCCCATTGTGCATACTGTCCTGTCAAAATTGGTGCTGCTCTAGCTAGTGCTCTTCATTTATTGCATTGGATCTAAAGATCAGCATTTCTCATTTCAGTCTGCATTCTCTAGGGTGAAGACCTGAATATGGAAAATAAAAGAATCACTAGTCGTTACTTTAAAATCAGATTAATTTTACCTGCTGAGAAATCTTTTGCAATGCTGACAGTGAAATTACTGATCCTGATGAGACACTGGACAAAAGAACAGCTCAAATGTTCTCTCTGCTTCAGTGTGTTGAGGTTGGAAGCTCTGCTGTGCAATGCAAGCCCTTAGGTAGGACAAAGTTTTTTAAAAAAAAAAAAAAAAATTAAAAAAAAAAGGTGCAGCATTGGAAGCAGCCTTCAAATTTCAAGGCAGAATCAACAGTTGAGCCAAGGTACAGCACAACTGAACTCACACCAATCACTAGTCCTGTCTTTGCACCCTTGAGGAGTAGCAAATTTTGAAATCTTCAAAATATCTGACACCAGTGGAAGAAATAGAATTGAAAGTCAACCCCTGAACTGAAAACCAAAATAAGATGCAATCCCCTAGAAGTGATCTGTGAGGTTATTGAGCCAGTCTCTTACATCAGGGAGAACAGACAGAGAAAAGATACATCCAGTCAAATATTGCAAACCTGGAAATCCAGCTCGATATCATGATTGTGTGCAGTCTATTCAGATCCAGTCATGTGGCAGTGGGCAGCTTGCCTGTTTAAGAGCCAATACTCTCAATTTTAATGGTCAGTTATATCCCCCTCACCCCCAGGTCCTTAAAAGCAGTGGTTTTATTTTTTTCATAATGCACCACTCTCCCATCTCATGCTCACTGTTTCAAAGCCCTACATAGCTTCCAGCAACAATATACCACCTGTAATAGTGAGAGATGGGTGAAGCTCCTTTCTAGTATCATTACTCATGTATAAGAATTTAAACTGTGATTTCAAGAACTGTGTGTATCAGTAAAGTCTCAAGTCACAGCAGTGCCAGCTGAAATGGGATACTCAGGTGCAGAACTAAATTAATTTTAAAAAGGCTGAGCAAGTATTTTAGGGAAGAGTTTTATGAATTTACCAGGCTCTACAAAGACTGTGAAGATTTGCAATGGAATGTAGTTTGAAAATAATGAACTGAATACTAGCACTACCTAAAGTGTTCTCCAAATGCCCCTTATCCAGTGCTTCCTCCAGGCTTCTAACTTGTATCCCAATAGCTGTAGAAAACATTCTCTATAAAAACTGCATAAATGAACAAAATCCATGACTTGCAGAGACTAGGAATTACTTTTTTAATGCCTTACAACCCTCTACATTCATTGCAAAGTATATGAAAAAATAACATTGCTTGCAATGACTGCTACTGCTCATGAAAAACATCTTTCCTGATCACTGACATGGCAGATATGCAGCTGACATCTGCTCAGCAGTTTAAGATTGCTTTGCTGACACATAAAATAGAGTTTCACTGTGAAATCAAGATGATATCATTGGCTATTATAATAAGTTGTTAAAGTCTATGGTAATATTTTTCTGTCTTTTTCAATCAAATGGTTATCTTTTTATTCTCCCTCCCAGTCACTAGTTGTGAGTTTATCTTCTCGACAAAACACTCATAGAAAAAGTATTTTTGCTGTGTTCTTAAACTGCTGTTGCTTCCAATAAAACTAATTAACATCTTGCAGTAAACCAGTTCCCTGGGTACCCTCAGATTTCAAATGAAGCTGACCTATGCACAACAGGGTCTTCACTTCAGATTGAATGTGCTCGTTAATATCTTCTAATAAACGAGACTACTGGGTGGTGCTGTTCATCCCACCTCCCAGAAGGTGTTGCAGGGGAGGAGGGTGGAATTGGGACAACTACTTGATTTAAGCATGCCCCATGCCTGTGCTCTTATTCCCCATTCAGCGACAATTAAAAAGCCAAGAAAGACCAAGGAAAAATAATTGGGAGGCTTAAAGCTCTGGGACATCCCTGCTCAAAACCTGGGCTGCCTGGTGAGCAACATGGAATCCTCCTGTACCCCTCTGCCCCAAGCACACACATGCCCTGAGGATGCTGGTTTTTAGCCTCAAAAAAGTAGGGTCACAGGCCAATATGCTCTCACAGAGCAGAGAAACAGCGGAGAGGAAAGTTGTTCCTACATTACACCTACTCAAGGTTGCATGTAGCCCATCATCACACTGCAACTCAGATGAAGGGGAAGAAGTTCATCTGCCTGTCAGCTAAAACAAGCAGAGTTCAAATCCCTTTAGAACTCCCAAAAGAGAGGAGAAGTGGATGAGGCAAGATTTCTCACTTCAGCATAGTCACTACAGTCAGATTTCAGTAAACAGCCCCCCACAGTATTTCCAAAAGTGATAATCTTTTGCTTCTACACATAACACAGGCTACCTGAAAAATTAATGTGACATTATTAACACCAGAAACACTCAAAGCATTTTCAGGTGAGGCAGAAGTGTGTGGACCCCTCAAGCTTCAGGAAAAAGGCTTTACTGGATGAGCTTTGGCAAAGGAAAGATGAAGGTCAGAGCCGGGTCAACAGTGTAACGGAGGAAAACCAACTACAGTCTAATAACTTACCTCTTCTGTAAGAGATTTGTGTAGCTCCAGAGAAAGCTTTTGTAAGTCTAACACTTAGGAGCTGGCCAGAAGAGGGACAGAGAACATTTCTCAGTAGCTTGAAAAAAAGTAAAGAATCAAATAAATAAATAATAAAAAAGAAACAAACAACAACAAACCCAAACCAAAACAAAGCAAACCAAGCAAAAAAACCAAACCAACAAAAAAAACCAAAACAAAAGCAACAAAACCTCAGTAGCTCCTTTCATTCCTTGCTAGCCTTTTTACTATTCCCCTGTTTGGACCTAAAAGCTGTTCATAGCTTGGTGTCCTGTTCCTACAGGCTGTCCAACTAAAAGAAGACCCTTAACAAAAGATGCCATCTCTAAGCTCTCATTTGATGAAAAAGAATATCCATCTTTCCTACCTAAATGCCAGCAGCAGCACTTCTTCCTCCTGAGAGCTCCACATACAATCCCTATTAAATTAAACCAGAAAAATGCTCACTCATTCCCTTTTTAAAGTAGCAGATTACCCATAATCCCCTCCCTAGGAATTCAAATTTTCTTTCCCTTAGAAAAAGGCTCAGTCAAGTCATAGCTAAAAAGAGACTACTTAGAGACCTGTCATGCAGGATTAGAAGGTAAATAAAAGTAAACTCCTAGTAAAAAATGTCTCCATTTCTTCAGTGATGAAAACAAGGCCTGCAAGCAGGTGGGTAGCCAGTTAAGAAACTACATTTCCCAAGAGGCCACAGGTCCCAGATCAAATTTCACACTAAATTTCCTGCTATAAAAGGCTTTGTGGCCAGCTAAAGCATTTTCAGATGGTTTGGGAGGGTGGTGGTGCCATTTAGTAGGTTGTCATTTTTACTGAGGTGAGTAAAAGACAGCAGCTTCAAAAGAAACTTTTTTTTTTTTAATAAGGTACCTGTAATCTCAGTATTCTTGCTATTTCTGAAGTTGATAATTTAGCCTTTTCTTGTCGTCACAGTTTATTATTCTCATTTACAAGAGGGTAATAATAAGTTAAAGCTTTATGTTGGCATGACCAAAATTTTCTGTTGTTCAGCCTTTAGTAGAATAGGGTTTGAAACGTAGCAAAAGTCACAGTTGTGCTCTGGTAGGAAGGAGTCAAGCAGCAAAACAAGCATTCCAAGGAGAAAAATCTCCAAGCTGTTTACAAACAAGTGTGTGCCTCTCTTCCTTCAGGCTGCTGATCAAATTGTGGTCTGGGTTAGCTGAGGATTCAGAGCCTCATGTATTTGTCAGAGTCTGCTTGTAAATATAGTCAGCATCTTCATTTGAAAAAACCTTAGCAGATTCATTAAGTGCTTTAATAAAAGGAGGAAGGAAAGTGAAGCTAAATAGAAAAGCTTTTAATTAACTTCAGAGTATTTTTTTTCCCATAAGGTTTGTATAAGGAGCTTGTTTTTTCACATCCAGTAATGTTTAGATTATGTCCACTATATTTGTTGTGGTTTGGGGTTTTTTCAGGAGCATGAAGGGGAAGATTTCTTTCTGAATAATGCCTGGGTCTTATGTGTTTGAATTTGGTACATGAAAGGAAAAAAAAAATGCATGTAAAGACTTTGGGACTAGGCTTATGCTTTCAAAGATACTTTGGTGCTCACAGAATCAAATATTAATACTCTGAGATTTAGGTCCTAAATATTAAGGCAGATGATATCTTGAAATCACACTGCTTAGCTTGCTGGCTTAAAGTGCAAAAGTCTCTTTTGGTACCAGAGAGAGATTTACTATTACAATTGATTTAAAAAAAAAAAAATGTAAGCACACAATTAGAGTTAGTTTTCACCGAAGGCTTTAGAACAGCAATCTACCTCCTATGTTCCTTATTGTTTAACAAGGCACCTGCTGGGAATTTTTATGTGTGGAGGTTAGGTAAATTTAGAAGTATATTCTGATTTAAATACATCTTGTTTTGATGTGATCTACTCAATTATAAATGCAGAACTCTGATATAAAAACACAGCTCCTCCTAGAGAACTAATATCTAGGCTTTAATTTAACCATTAAGCACTTCCAAATATACGCACTTAATTAAAGCATTAGGGAAACCTCTTGTAGAGTGCAAACAAGAATCCTCCGCATTTTTCACCCCAAATGCCCCTTCCTGTCTTTGAAACTTAGTTCTCCACTTAACAAAACAAGTTCTTTAGTGCTGCTGGTTTTACCGATCCAAATGGAACGAACTGTCAGGATGTTTTAAAATTCCTCGGGGATGATGGAGGATGCTGTTGCTTCTAACCTCGTTGCTTCTCTGTCTTTGAAGAAGTGGGGGCTCAAAGAGGGGCTGCAAGAAGTGGCAGCCACTGCCATGCCCTGAGCAAGCAGAGTAGCAGCCCAGGTTGGGGGAGATGTGCTCACGTAAGGCAGAGCAGTGCCTGGGCATACGCTGTCAGAAATGAATGCTGATTGCCCTGGCATCGGCAGGCCAATAAAGCTGATTGGTTTTTAATCTCCTGGCCCTGGGATTCCAGCTTCATGCTGCACAAATAGAGAAACATTACCCAGGTAGTGCTCAGGCTGTTTAGTGATGCCGGTGGCTCAGTTGCACGCGGAGGTTTCCAGCAGAGCTGCCCAGGTTGCTCCGTTCTCCATCATTACCCCCCTGCCAGCACCCGGCTGTCCTGGCAGGATGGTGATGTCTCAGGGGCTGCTGGTTATTTTTCTTGAGAGCTGGGCTTCTGTGGAGAACAACACAACTAATTGGGCTGCATTTCTTTTCTGCCTCTTTCAGGCCTTGCTTACCCCTTCAACTTATGGTGTTTCCAACCAAGTTTTTGTTGCAGGAGTTGGTGGATAAAGACAATATTGGGCAAGAGAGGGGAGAAAGGCTTTAACCATTGCTTACTCTTCCAGTTATAGCAAGAACAGGGAAATATTCCAGAGGTGGAGCTTGCAGCACACAGCCAATTGTAAGAGAGGATGGCAAACTGCAGTATTGCCTTTTGGTAATAAACAGTACTGCAGGAAAGTTGTCTTTTCCATCTGTCTCCCTCCTTATTTAAGAGATTGCAGATGGGCAGAACATAAATCCTGTCTGCCCAGCACCTTGCCTGGGTTACCACAATGGAAATCAGTTTATGTAAATTTGATAGAGAAATAGAGCTGCATATCTACAATTAACACCTACTTGGAAGGGTTAGCTTAATGCTAAGTTATTATAAAATCTATTTACTCCAAGCTTGATTAACTGTGGAGAAAGAGTTATGGAGTCATCTTAAGGCATTTGGAAATGTTTTCCAGGAAACTAAAAGTGACCTGCTCTGCTGCACATTGAAACCTTGATGGGTGTTGTAGAAATAAAACACCATTTATTATGTGTGGGTTTTCTTTTCTTTCTCCATTCTGCTGACTGAGCAGCTCATGTCATTTACATTTCGCAGTTGGAGAAATACAAATTACAGTTATTTGTATTGTCTGAGCAGTTTAAAACCCAGGATCCATTATAGGAGTAGGTACCTGGGTATACAGCTCTCAGGAAGGGACAGGACCTGGCATGACCAGGGAGATCCACTGGCTGAGCAGGTCTGGCTCTGGCAGTTCTGAGTGTTTTACCGACTTGTCTAAATCAGAAACATGGATTTTGCTTTTTCTTGAGATATGTTTCTACTCAGTGAACTGGTACCTCATAAATTTGTCAGATGTTTTAAACTGGTGACTTCCAGCTTTTGCTGGTTTAACAGGAAGTCTACAAAAAGCTTCCTAAAGGAGGCATGGACTGCTGTAGTATGACTTGAGGGCTGATGGGCAGTAGATATGATCCTACTGATTTACTGCTTGCATGTCTTCAGAATTAGGGCAGGGATTTCAAAGAGTCACCAGGGCATAAGTAAAAACACAGTTCCTAGTACTAGAGGGGAGGTATTTAGTGCACTTGGTATTCGGAAGGCACCAGCAACTATACAAACAAGTCACATGTGGAATGTGGGATCTTGTGAGCCTGTTTTAGTGATTTCCAGGTGACCACTTGAGCTTTCCAATTACTCCCTACATTGCCAAGTCTTTTAAAGTTCTGAGTGTAAAACCTAGAAAACTTTGTCTAAGTTTTTTTAATCTCTTGAGCTTTTGATGCCTGTGGAGATGACAAAGATGTCAACACACCACTCTTGTCCAGTTGTGGCGTGTGGCCATGAGATAATCCTTCTGAGTTAAAATACTTGCTGTGCTGCTGTGTGCTTTGAACATTGCTATGACTTCACTTTTAGAGCATTTCCATGACAATCTTTCTGTAAGAAGGACTGAGGAAATAAATATAAATCATAGGAAAATGCAAATTGAGAGAGACTACAGGAGGTCTCTAGTCCAGCATCCTTCTCCAAACAGGATCAGCTGTGGGGACAGATGAGGCTGCTCAGGGTTTTATTCTGCTGGGTCTTTAAACCCCCAAAGATGAAGGATACACAAACAACCTCAGCAACCTGTTCTGTGGCTTGATCATCCTCAAGTGAAGGAGGTTTTCTTTCCATTCAGTCTAAAACATTCTTTTTTCAATTTGTGTCCTCTGTCTCTTAACCTTTCTCCAGTTGTGGAGGACCTCCCCATTCTCCAGAACCTTTCAAAAATGTAAATGGGTGACTGGGGAGTTCCTGTTGTGTGGTAGGACAAAGCAGGAGTACAGACACAGTTTGCACACCAAAAACACACCAAACCCCCAACCTGAGCAGGTGGGACGAGCAAAGGGCACAGGCTGCAGTCTACCTTCCTCTCTCCCCATCTTTTCTCACTGCCCAGAGATGGTGCCCCACTTTGTGTGTTTGGAGAGCTTACTGAGTGATCTTTTTCCATAGAAACACGTTGTCTTTCATGGAAAGTTGGAGATTTACTGTGTTAAGCAGAAAGCAAACTCTGTTGAGGCAAAACCCAAAGAAACCTTTAGACTCTTGCAAGTGCATGTGTCATTTTGTGTAACTAAAGTGAGAAGTCAAATGATTTCTGGGAACAGAGCAGGTGTTCTGACCTGCTGCAATGTGTATGCACTGCAAACTGAACTTTCTGAGCATCACAGGAATATTTGAAACCTGTGTATGAATGGCAGGGAGGTGAGGCTAAGGCAGCTGTAAAAGCTGTGTTTTGGCATTTGACCACCTTCTAAACATAAATAGCAAAATAACTCATCCATCTCCAGGGTCAGGAATGGCTGTGCTCGTTAGCCTCATGTTAAATCTTGTGAGTTTAAATTGGCTTTATAGCCAAATACACTCAGATTGAGGTCAGACAAGGTACTGGCTGGTTTTGCAGGCAAGCTGTATTTTTTATTTTTATAAAACTCACTGGAATCCATTTGTAATGACAGATGCCATGGAGTGCATCTGCCTGATAGTTCACTACTGATAATAGAGCTGGAGATAGCTCAGTGAGCCTCTTCATCATGAATTTCTATTTTCTTTTATAGTCTTAAATATTCTTACTGCCTTTATCTTGGAAAACATATTGCACTTTTGTTTCTATTTTGCTGGTTTTTGAACACTATCACTTTTAAGGGGTTATTAGTTTTCCCCTTTTCTAAGTTCAGCTCCTTATTGCTTAACAAGAAAAAGTATAACTAAATAAACTAAAACCATTTTTTTTACCTTGTCATTCATATGACTTTGGAAAGTGGTAAGCTATAGATACTTTTGGGGTTTGTGTGTACGAGCCTGCAGTCAAAATCAACCACTTTCTCATATTTGATTCTATGATAATGTTTTAATTTGGGGGTTTTTTACATTGTTTACTCAGAGAAAGATACTTAAACATTTGTAGTCAGTAAATGTTGGAATGTGGATAACTGTGCAATGATTTTTCCCCACTTTTCGTATTTTTATGTTTGGCCTTACTTGAAAAGGGCATTCTTCTTTTACAGAGTGTATTAAATTGGGATATAACTTTTCTTTGCCTCTGCTGAAATCCTATTCTAACCATATTAATTTTGGGTACGTCCTTATGTTCACCAGAAATTGTTCCTGTATCTTTTTTTTCATCACTAGCATTGGTCCATCTGACAAACTTATCTTCAGAGAAGCTGAGAAATAAGATTCCGTGGGCTTGCTTAAGTTTTACAAGCAGCAGCAGATTTGCATTTGCTTTGCACTGGTGTGATGGCTTTCCCCACTCAGTGGTAGAACCACTCCTGTACAAACCTCCCCCTGCTTTCATTCACAGTCTGAGATAAACAGATGTTTGGTGAGATGTTTAGCATCTGAAATGGTTAGTCTGCTCGGATTCCTGCTCCTACTTTATCCTGCATGGCTTTTTTTGGGTTGCCTGGTTTTGTTTTCTTGGTTTTGTGATGAAGAGAACAACTTCAGCATCCCATTGTGAGTTTCTCGTCATCAAGCTGCAGCTTCTGCCCAACAATAGGACAGTGAACAATGGTCCATCAGAGCTACAGGAAGCAATTTAAGATGTATTGGGTAATGAAGAGCAAATGTACTCTAGTCATCACAACTACATGGAAGATACTCTAAAATTTTATGACAAATCTTCTTTGACAGTCCAACTGCAAAAGAAATCTTCTTGTGGAAGAGCAGAAATAGAAAACCTTCATTCATCAACAATGTCTCTTTGATGGCTTTTTTGTGGGTTTTTTTGAGGGTTAGTCAGATAAATGAGTATAGTCCACATGCCATGGTCAATGGTATCTTTTTTCCTTGCAGTACCTACACCAGAATCGTCATTTGTGTGAGTGAGCATTGGTCTCTGTCACACCAAATACCAAGAACACAGGATTTTTATATTTTTTTTTTAGATCTCTATATTAGATATACATCATATTTTGACAAAGTGTATTTGTAGAGTGAACAGTGTTTCCAATTCAAAGATACTTTAGTTGTAAAGGCAGATTTCCCATCTTCCTTTGCCTCTGCATGAGGCCTTGTATGCTGAATTAGATCTCAAATTTATTAAAGATAACACTATTAGTGCTTAGAGTTGGAGAAAGATCACATTGGTTAGGTCTGTAGGGTAAATCAATACCATGCAGGCCTGAAGAACACAACGTCTCATTATTCTAATTCTGCAGCTAAACTGATGGGATGTCTGAAAGTGTGATGGATAAGCTGGAAAGTAAACTAAGGGCAAGATCTCTTCAGTTTATGAAAGGACTGGATAAAGGACAATCGAAATGAGAACATGCAGATGGGAAGATAGCAGCTAAAATAGTGTAGTAATGACTGGGGCTTATGTGCATCCCTGGCATAGATAATTAACTGATTCAGAAATGTTTGATAGGGAAATGATAGAATAATCAAGAGGAAAATACATGATCTCTCATCTGAGAAACTGGTTATATGTCTTTGAAATGACTGATGACTTGTTTTGACCTGGTTGCTGGGTGTCTTGTAATGTTTTGAACTAATTCACTAACGAATGTCTGAACTCATTACTCATTGAACTGATTCACCTGAGTGGTGAATTTGGAGCTGCAGCTGTTGGTGGGAACAGACCAAGAGAAACAAGGACTGATGGATGAATGCTGTGGAGTACTTTGCACTAATATTGGTTAATGGGTAAAGAACTGATTATGGAAAAAAGGAAGAGTGATGCCTGGTGCTTGTAGTAAAAGTTCAGGGAGTGAACCCTCCTATGGAAGGAGCAGCCAGAAAGAAAATTTGATCTAATCTCGGCTTGTTCTGCTGTGTGCCTCTAGTAAAGGAAGAGAGTCATGCTTGAAACACATCTGGGAAATTTATGTTTAGTTGTCAGTCACAGAGTTATAAAAGTTGAGGAATGCAAAGATGCAGTTAAATTACTTGAAGAATTCACAAGGTTGCTGGAATATCACACGTTGTATTTTTTTGGGTATTGGAGACAGAAAAAGAATCTATATGATCTTCCATTATATCTTCTGGCAGAAAGGTGTTTCTTTCAGCATAGGCAGAGAGGAAAAACACTCTTTGGTTTCTGCTAACAAGACAATTACCTCCCTTTCTACTGCAAATCTTTCTGGTTTGAGGGAACAATGTTTCCTGGAATGAATGTAACTATGCTGGTTTGAAAAGTATATTATAAGGAACAATAGCTTTCCCACATTTTTGATTTGTGTCTCTCCTATTGTATTTTAATGTTTCTCTGAAGTGAGCATGCTGTGTCTTCTCCTTGTTTCAGTTTTCAAACAAGTATATTGTGTCAGGTCACTAAATACAGTGTATTTACAACCACTATTAACAAATCAGATTAAGTGTGCCATGATTCTTCGATTCTTGGATATTTTTCCAAGAAGCAGGACTTTATCTGCATTATGTAACTATTATATTCTTCCCTAGAATTCTAAGGAAAAGCTCTTTTTTTCGAGGAAAAGAAATAGCAGTATTGTTCTGAGTTTCTGTATAAGCTCTTTCTTGTTGTTCTGTGCTGTCACCTCTGTATGGTTCATACATTTTTAGTAGCAGAATAAGAATATAAATCTCTGGATATGTGCTTTATTAGTATATCCAAATAAATAAATGAATTGCCCTAAAAACTGAAAGTGTCCCTGGGGATTCACTGAGCCATTCGTAACCGAAGTTTGACAGGCAATGATTTAGTCAAACCATCTCTAACTTTTATTTGAAAAACAAGGACAATTAAAAATAGTATGAGGCATTTTGGTCATGAATTATTCTGATCAGGATTGTAACTAGAATTTTATACCAATGCCTAAATGAAATATCTCCCTGTATATCCAGTGAGTTTCATTACAGCTTCAGTTTTATTGCCTCACTTTGAGAGATTTAATCCTTTTCTTGGAAATGCATTACTCTTCAGAAAGTACAAATAAAAATGAAATACAGCCATTTCTTTTTGGGGGGGGTGTTGAGAGGAGAATAACAGGAGAAAAGGAATCAACTTTTATATTTAGGGTGACTAAACCTTTGTGGTATTATTTTATTGAAGTGCTCTTAGCATTGTAAGAGCCTTTTTGAAAACTTGGGAAAGGCAAAGCTTAGAGGCTACAGACTTGGTGCCATGGTATCCCTTTCCCACCTCATGAGCATTATTAACATGGCAGTAGCTGTGGTTCCTTGGAGGGTCTGGGTGACCCATCCTGGATTCATGGGAATTACGGTCTTAGGTTCTGGCAGGGGAGATTTAGGTGGGATATTAGTGAGAAATTTTCCCTAGAGTGAGTGATCAGACATTGGAATGGGCTGCCCAGGGTGGGGGTGGAGTCACCATCCCTGGAGGTGTTTAAGATGAGACTGGATGTGGCATCAGTGCCATGGTCTGGGAACCACAGTGGGTTGGATTAAGGGTTGTACTTGATGATCTCAAGGCCTTTTCCAACCCAGTTGATTCCATGATTTGTGAGAGAGNACTATGCTGGTTTGAAAAGTATATTATAAGGAACAATAGCTTTCCCACATTTTTGATTTGTGTCTCTCCTATTGTATTTTAATGTTTCTCTGAAGTGAGCATGCTGTGTCTTCTCCTTGTTTCAGTTTTCAAACAAGTATATTGTGTCAGATCACTAAATACAGTGTATTTACAACCATTATTAACAAATCAGATTAAATGTGCCATGATTCTTCGGTTCTTGGTTTAATCAAGTACTTTGGATATTTTTCCAAGAAGCAGGNCTATTAACAAATCAGATTAAGTGTGCCATGATTCTTCGATTCTTGGATATTTTTCCAAGAAGCAGGACTTTATCTGCATTATGTAACTATTATATTCTTCCCTAGAATTCTAAGGAAAAGCTCTTTTTTTCGAGGAAAAGAAATAGCAGTATTGTTCTGAGTTTCTGTATAAGCTCTTTCTTGTTGTTCTGTGCTGTCACCTCTGTATGGTTCATACATTTTTAGTAGCAGAATAAGAATATAAATCTCTGGATATGTGCTTTATTAGTATATCCAAATAAATAAATGAATTGCCCTAAAAACTGAAAGTGTCCCTGGGGATTCACTGAGCCATTCGTAACCGAAGTTTGACAGGCAATGATTTAGTCAAACCATCTCTAACTTTTATTTGAAAAACAAGGACAATTAAAAATAGTATGAGGCATTTTGGTCATGAATTATTCTGATCAGGATTGTAACTAGAATTTTATACCAATGCCTAAATGAAATATCTCCCTGTATATCCAGTGAGTTTCATTACAGCTTCAGTTTTATTGCCTCACTTTGAGAGATTTAATCCTTTTCTTGGAAATGCATTACTCTTCAGAAAGTACAAATAAAAATGAAATACAGCCATTTCTTTTTGGGGGGGGTGTTGAGAGGAGAATAACAGGAGAAAAGGAATCAACTTTTATATTTAGGGTGACTAAACCTTTGTGGTATTATTTTATTGAAGTGCTCTTAGCATTGTAAGAGCCTTTTTGAAAACTTGGGAAAGGCAAAGCTTAGAGGCTACAGACTTGGTGCCATGGTATCCCTTTCCCACCTCATGAGCATTATTAACATGGCAGTAGCTGTGGTTCCTTGGAGGGTCTGGGTGACCCATCCTGGATTCATGGGAATTACGGTCTTAGGTTCTGGCAGGGGAGATTTAGGTGGGATATTAGTGAGAAATTTTCCCTAGAGTGAGTGATCAGACATTGGAATGGGCTGCCCAGGGAGGGGGTGGAGTCACCGTCCCTGGAGGTGTTTAAGATGAGACTGGATGTGGCATCAGTGCCATGGTCTGGGAACCACGGTGGGTTGGATTAAGGGTTGTACTTGATGATCTCAAGGTCTTTTCCAACCCAGTTGATTCCATGATTTGTGAGAGAGTACTTTTCTGTTACCAAAAGAAAAGAGATGGACTAAATTCCTATTCCTTTCCAACCCAAGACCCAGCACTTGTCCTCTGCAATCCTGTGTCTTGGAACCTCTTTAGATGAAGACCAACATCTCCTGGGATGAGGGCAAAGACACAGAGCTGCACTGGGACAAGTTCCTTGTGGTTGCTCATAAAAAACAGGCACAAAAAAGGTGATTCCTCTTTTATCCTCATGTTCCTATGGGTGAGCTGAGCCCCATGGCTGGAGCAGGGAGCAGAGAGCTGGCACTGAGGCCCCAGGGGAGGGGACTCTGATACAGCCCCAACGTGTTTCAGGTGGAGAAGTGCTACCTAGGAACAGAAATCTTGCTGCAGATGAGTATAAATAGGTCCAGCATTTTCTTTCCCGTGAAAGCCACCTTCCAAAAAAATTACTAGTATGTGATTTTTGGGTAACCTGGCAAGTGTTTCTTTTCTTCCCTTCTCTTCCTTCCCTTTCTTTCTCAACTTTTCATCAGTGTCTTGGCGCTTACAAATGTAGACTATTTTGTGTGTGAAGGGTAAAGATTAATGCTATAGAATAGGTTTATTTTTTAACAGTACTGTCAAAAGCTGAAGCATGTTACCCACAGTCTAAAACAAAATTGCATCATAGGTATTTTCTGTCTGAAAATTAATTTGCTCTTTTGAAATGTGGATAGAAATAAAATTAGTGTGTTGTTACATAAAGAAATATATTTTTAACCTATTTTATTGCAATTGTGCAGACAAATACAGCATAAGGCTGAAAAATAAAAGGTAAAGAGAAAATTAAAAAAAAAATTAAAAAGAAAGAGGTAAGGATTGAGATGGGAAGACAAAATGCAAAAGTGAAAAATTCCTGCAATGAAACCTGATGGTAAAGTTTAGGTGCAAACGACACAGGGTCAGAATCGAAAAATTATTGTTGCTCAGCTGCTGTGTGTGTTTTGCTTTTTTGAAGTCAAGCAATTGACAGGGAAAATTATGGGAAAAGTAAATTGATCCTTCTGCAGACTAACAATCTAACTTGTATGATAGATCCTTCTGAGAATAAAAAAATAGAGGATTACAAATATGAAGTAGTAGAAAAACCTTTCTTCTATAGTGCCTATGGAAAGTTATAGGAATGGAATAGATAACTACTTTTGTATGTGGCAAATGTTTGATTGAGGTGGAGGTTTCAGTATCAAGGAATATGGTTTCACCTATTAATTGTAAATAAACCCCCATGCTACCACATCTAAACTGCTGCTGGTACCCACAGTCATTAGTTTGGGGTTTATGTGGTTGCCTCTGCACTGTGCAGAAGTCAGTCATCAGCACACCCTGACCTTCCCTGTGGTGCTTTTAACTCATGTAAATACTTGTGAAATGCTTTCTCTCAGCCTCTTCCAGAAGAAGCAGTGCTCAGGCAGCACAAGGGTAAGGTGCTGCTCACTGAGGCTCAGGTCAAGACAAACTGAAAGTACCCAGAAGTACTAAAAAAGCTGGGGAGCAGCACAGCCCAGGGGAGTCCTGCCCTCCTGAATGGTTTGAGTCGGGCTGGCCATGAGTCAAGCTGGCGGGTACAGCATGAGCAGTGCCTTCAACCCTGATGCTGTTATCAAGCAATTAACTAAAGGGTTAGCAAGCAAACAGAAAGAAATAAGAGGTTTTCTTTCACTTCCCCAGAGCAGTGAACAGAACAGTCACATGGTACAACCTCTGCCAGAACTGTACATGTGGGTGCACACACAGGTACGTGCAAAAGAAATGCAAATGTCCATCATAGCTGGAAAATCAGGCTTAAAACAGACCTAATTGTATCATCACTGAGAGGAACTAAAAAGAACATTATTTGGTCTGATTTTACATTTTTGAAGGCTCACTTCCTTAAATAATATAAAATAACATCACTGAAGATGGTGATAAAACACTAGATATGAGGAGGTGACTTCCCAGGAAGTCAGATAACTGCAGAAAACATTGTCAGCGAATGAGAAATGCAAAGTCTTCTGGTCACAAGGGAAAACCCTTTTGCCCTGATTTAAGGATGAGCAGCTTTACAGCTATATTGTTATTTCCCACTCGTACACAGATGCTGCTCTATGCCTGATCTTATTAATACTGACAGCAGACATCTTGAGCATATGTTCCTGATCTTGGACTCCCTTGTCCTTACAGGATGGGAGGTCAACCACGCAATGAAACCGTTAGTTGAAAAATTGTTATGTACTTATGTCATAAGTACATAAACAGCTTTTTTTTTTTTCTCAGTGTTGAGTGCTAAGTTGCTGACTGATGTTACAGACTGGTGACAGATCTCATGTTACAGGGTGAGGCAGATGTCATGCAAAGTCAACGGTGAGAAGAGCAAGATTTTTAAAAGTTTTCACAGAGCATGCTGACTTCAGGCACTGTGGTGGAGGTGCTTTGGGAAAACCTTTTCTAATGCTTTCAGTTTGAGCAACAGGGTCTGTAGCTGATGCTTCAAATCCCCCTTTGAATCAACACATGTAGAAAATGAAACCTGTTTTCTTGAGCTTGACCTTTGGAAGGATATCTGATGAAAAGGCCTTAAAGGTTGTCTGCAGTCCAAGGTGTATTATGAACCTCTTATTTTGGAAGAATTACATGGACATTTCTAAAAAGTGTCACCCAAACCAGGGACTACTTAGCACTAATATTTCCTTACTGTAGGCAAAGCTAGTTTTCTACTTGCTCTTCCACCCAACTTCCTGGGCTCAGCTACAGCTGTCTTGGCACAGAGAGCTTTCTGAAATACTGTCTAAGCCTTTCTTCAGTAGTCTAACTCACTTTAACTCCCTTTTCCCCGCAGATATTTCTCAATTTGACAATAAGCCCTGACAGAAGGGCTGTGCTAGCACTAGGGTTCAGTAGCAGTAGCAAAGCCAAACACACACCCCAGTTGCAGCTGAGGCCACAGGTAGGACCAGCAGCTGGTACACAGTGTAGAGAAAACCTCACATATGGCCTGGGCTCCAGATACAAATGTAATCTCTATTCCATTTTTGCTCCTTGGCAGGATCTCTGGACTGATACCAAGCCCACGGGACGGTTTGAGATTGCCCCCTTTTCATGTTACGTGGAGTTAAATAAGATAGTCAAAACTACAAGCATAGGAGATTTTGGGGATCTCCTGGAAGGCAGTAGCTCAGGTTTGCATAGACAAAGCTTGGGAGAGCAGCCAGCAATGCCATCTGCACTGGGATGGTGCAGGGCCAGCAGCTGTGCCCCTGCTCTGCTCAGAAGCCCTTTTCCACAGCACCTGCCCTTGCCCACTCCCTGCAGCCTGGCACCCGTAAACAGGAGTGCTGGGAAAGTCCAGCCTGCCAGCTCTGCTGGTGCTGACATTCACAGCATGGAAAGGTCTCCTGTGGAGCTGTACTTAAGGTCTGCAGAAAGCTCTGACCTGTCAAAAGCAGCAGAAGTGCTAAACATTTCTGTTACTGTGCATAGGAGGCCAGGTTCTGATAGTCACTTAAAAGATTTCATTCTACTTTATAAAGAACGCTTGGTGACAAAAATTGTAATAAACCCCCAGAGTCCTAGTACAATGGCTAATATTGACACTAAATTTATTTATTTATTTATTTATTTATTGTTATTAAAAGGGACAAAGACCTTAGTCTGCTTGAAATGCAGAGCACAGTCAGCTGCCAGTTGTGGAAATGACATGTGCATGTAATCTCCCTCTATCTCCCTTTTTTTTATTTTCAAAAATAATATATTTTTCTTTCTTTTATGCAATCCATTCTGCTGACCTGCTCAGCCACAGGTCTCTATTTACACAGCAGGCCCAACTGACAACAAACCTGCTTTCCAAATCCATAACTCTTCCTGTAAGTGCTTGGATATTGGTTCAGAAAGCAGGCAATGAAATAAAAATAGCAGCACAAAAGTACCTAAAGTGGTTTGAAAAAAATCCTCCACTGGATGCAAAATAATAATAATAAAGGTATTGATAATTAATTCTCTTGTCCCTCTCCTCTCCAAATCTGGAAATGTATTTTTCATCTCTGTCATACAAGTATTTCCTCTATGGAGATGTCCAAAAGGATTTCAAGTAGAGAATTAAATAGTTTTCTATGAGCTGCTAGTATTTACTACCAACTTATATCTTTTCTGTAGGAATATTGGTGCTGGGTTTTTTCCAAATTTCTTAGCAAGTTAGAGCTAAAGATGAAACTGCACTTCAAAATGGGATTCGTGGTTCTTCCCACTCTGTTCCCTTTCTTTCAGCAGCCCTGGGAGCTGAGGAGCAGTGAGGCAGGTGAAGTTGGTTGTTGTGATCCGGGTGCACAGGACAAAGCATCAGCCCCGGAGCCCGAAGCTGTTCCATGGATTCCTCAGCGCCACCTGCTGCCACCGTGTGAGTTGCAGCCGGGAATAATGGTAATTAATTATTTGGGAGGGGTTAATTATTACTTTTCTTTTCAATTACTGCAAAGGGAGTGATTCCTGGGGAACACAAGAGCAAACCTGAGGGGCAGTGATGCAGCAGGGTCTGACATCACAGCCCTGGGGAAACCAGTGCTCTTGGATTTATCAGCACTGCACTAACACATGGACACTGAGGTTATTCCCAGGCACAGGCAAAACAGAGAATGTTGTAGGCATAGCCCAAGCAGCAAAGGACCACTCACAGGTATTAAATACCCACTGCTCCACATTGTACTCAGTGCTGGGAGCTATTTGTAAGAAGGAAATAGAAATAGAAAGGTTTTCTTCTTTATTCATTGTGAAAATCAGAAAGAGAGCAGTGCTCATAGACCTTGAGAAGCTACAAAGCAAATAGTTGGGTAACACAGACATTATTTGTATTTGAGATTCTCAGCTAGATAGGTATCCCAAACATATCCGCCTGCCTGTCTGCCTGTCTATCACCATTGTATCCTGGGAATATATAGTCAACAACAGAACAACTTATCATGCCTTTTCCCTTCTTGTAATAATCTCAGTAATTTACTAGGGCTGTATATTAAAATGTCTTTCCCTACAGCCAGGCATTTGCATACATCCATCAGCCAGCTTGTATACGTGGGATGGGAGATGATTTAATGCTGCCAAGATGGCTTAAAATGTGGATAAATGTTTTTTTGTGAGGATTGTTAATACTGTCATGCCAAGATTAAGGAGGCCAAAGACTTGTCCTAGGCATAATGACTGGCTGAAGCAATCCTGGAAACATCCCTGTCTAGGGGAGGGGAATATAGCTGCATTTAGGAAAGATTTTAGGAAAACAAATATCCCGTCATGCAGAATAGAATTTCACTCTAATCATTTTAATACAAATACAAAATCAAATTTCTTGAGTGATTTTCCCAATGAATCTGCAGTTTGAGCCTCCAAATATTACAAAGCTGAAGATTTACATGTCTGATCTGCCTGGACTCTGGCCCAAATTAGCAACGTGCATGTCCTGGAGCAGCTGTTCTGGATACAGGGTGGTAATAAGGAATACCAGGAGTGGGAGTAGGAGGGTATGTACCTGGGGCTGGGACACATATAAATTCAGTAAGCATGGACAGTCTGTGGAGGTTAAAAGGAAGTAGATTAATATTAAATACTGACAATGATTTAAATTTTGTGAAAAAATTACTTTTGCTGATATGGAGTTTTTAAACTACAATCTGAATACAGATCTCTCCTGGCCTCTTTTGCGGAAAAAAGAACGGCAAAATCTTAGTAGATTAAAAAATGTCATTAACTTACAGCCATACTTCCTCATCAGGCATATTTTTATTGACAAAAGCCCTGAAGATTCAGGAAATCAACTGAAAGCCAAATTCACACCATCAGAATTATGTGCTTTGCAATCCCTCTTCCTGATGTTCCAGATCTGCTTGATCCTCCTTTCCAGTCCACTGTGGGGCCAGGCCCAAACTACACTCCCAAATCATCTGAACCCAAACACATGAACTTAACTGAGACCTAGAATGTTTTCCTGGACTGAAGTGGTATCAAGGCCTCAAGGCTTTGAGACAGGAAACATCTTACTCCACGTCTATGATGCACTTACTACAGAGATGTTTGGTGCTTTGGGAATGCAGACAAGCACTAGTGATTTGAGAGTTGTTAATGTGCTTTACCTGAGTCAGAGTTCCAGTTGTTTGTCTGAGCAGAATCTGCAGCAGGTCCATGTTAATTAATTCAATACTACAAGAGAGAACAGATAAATATATACAATTCTCTATTGTAGTCCACAAGAATTTCCCAGAAGAAATAGCAACTGGATTTACTAAACTAATTCTTATGCTAGTAACCAATAGAAGGAATTTAAAAGAATATGAGCTTCCTTAAAGATGAATTAACATTATATGAAACTACTTTTTCAATAAAACATTTACTTTTCCTATCTCAGCATGGAGAGGTATTTTGAATTAGAATAAGAGTCTGGTGTTTTCACCCACCTCTGCAGGTTCATTTGCAGTGTGAGAAGTGCAGTGACTCTCTTGGAGACACTCTGTGGGTTAGAGCTCAGCTATAGGCACAGGGACCCACGTTCTTTCCTCTTTCCTCTTAATCACTTGGCCTTCTCTTCTCCAGGCACTGCCCAAACATGTCAGGATCTAACTTGTTAACAAAGAGGAATAATTTAGATTGTTTCACTCACAGAAGTGTGGAAACCAAATTCTTGCTGTGGAAGCTGGAGTTTCTGTTGGAATTAAAGGGGCTTGGCCAATTCACCTCTAAAGATCTAACCTGTTGCCTCTTGCTGCTGTATTATTTTTGTCACGGAGGATTCATGTTTCCAGTTGGCTTTGGTTTAGTGGATGTCTGTAGAACTAAAACTATTTTTCAACATATCACTTTGCTCTTTCCTATCCACAGTCCAATGTGTCTCAATTTCCATTTCAAACACAGCTCAGATCTGACTAATCTTTTGCTTCTTCAACATTTTCAAGGAACTGCAAATTCCACAATTTAATTAATGGGTCAAAGAGGCTGAGCCATCTTCATGCAAAAGAGAACCTTACAGTGATTAATTAAAATTGCTCTCACTGTTCCAACTTGGTAGATAGACTTGAGCATGGCATATTCTGCTAAGGACATTACAGAGGGCCAAAGAAAGTGTGCTAAACTTAAAGAAGCAAAGGCAAATTTGATTATTACAAATGGGGGAACAATTTTTCTGGTATGCATGGACTGATTTTTAAAGGACACTTTCAAGAGTTGTGGTGGAGTGAAATTTGATCAACCTTCATATTCACTCTCCTGTGCATATTCACTCTCTCATCTGCTGCTGGCAGATGTCTCTCAGGTCAGATAGCTTTTAACCACACACCACTTTACCCTTTAAGATGCAGGAGGAACAAAAATACTATTTACGTAAACTCTCTGAGTAACAGTGTATCATGCAGTCTCCTCTGGCTCTTCTAGAAGCAGCTTCATAATGAGAATTTCCAGAATTATGTTAACATGCTTTGAGTATGCAGAAGGCAGCAAACAAATGAAACAATATTAATTTGAGATGTTATCAGGAAAAAGTAGGGAGAAATCTTTTAGTGTGTTGGAGAGACAGAAGTCTTTCATTGGTCACTTACTTTAGACCTTATTTATGAAACTTTCAGATGCAACATGACTGAGAAAAAATACTGAAAAGAACCTTAATCTGAGGAAGCACGTGTTGGTCTCTATTAGCTTGTTTACTTGGTTATTTAGGAGGACAGGTAATATGTGCTTGGTTCTCTTTAATACAACTTCAGCTTTTGTGCAGTGATAGCATTATAATTACAATCATTATTTGGCTATTATGTGTTTGAAGGACTTTGGGTTTTGCCTTGATTCTCTGTATATGTATATGTCATAGCCACAATATACCAGTGCCTGGAGAAGGATAAATCTAAGTGCATTGTCTGTTTTCCTATCAAGATAAATTATCTGTTTTCCTATCAAGGAGATATTCAGTTTGCAAATGGAGACCTAAGGCCAAAACCTCAGCAGATTGCTTGCATGGAGAAATGAAGCTCAAATATTGTCCTAATGATGTGCCTCTGGAGGTGACTGCAGGTCAGGGACTCCTTCCCTGGAAATGTTTCATCACTGTGCTCCCACTGGCTCAGCACTGCCCCAGTTTACACCAGTTCTGCCCTGGAGACACGAGTGCTCTGAGCTGGTCATGAGCCTGTAGCAACGAGGATGATCCTTCAGCAGCCCTCCTGGACTCCATGCTGTAAATCTGAAAGTGCCACTTGGTGACCAAGGAGTGTTTTCCAGCACGTGTGGGAAGAGCTGAGGTGGCACTTAATTTATTAACACATTAACATGGACCATCTGCATCACACCTGTTGTGTTCAAAGAGGAGTGGGACGAAGGGCATATCTATTCCATGGGCTGCCCTTCTCACCTAGTATAGAAGGCATGCTTAGAAAAACCTGACCTTAACCACCCCCTTGGGTCAAACTACATGTTTAGGGAAACTTCTACCTACGTTCAGGACAGCAAGTGCAGAAATACTCATGCCAGGGGCAGCATAACAGGAAACACAGGATGCTGAAGTGGTGATGTTCACTGATACAGTGCTTCATTTCTGGGTACCTCATGCAGCTTGTTGTTTGTGGCTCCTGTCAGCAATGAGCATTACACATTTTTTCCCATGAAGGAAACCCTGTGCAGAGGTCTTTTGATGGCTCCAGGTTGGTGGGGTGAGGGAATGCCAATTTAGCAACTAGGAATGACAGGAGCCAGCAAAATGGAAGATTTTTATTCTCAGTTGAACAGATCTATTATTTACAGTATCATTTATTCTCTCACACCTTTCTCTCTGGAAAATACAGTCATTTCACTCTTCAAAAACCTTCTCTAGCTCCCAATGAGAGGATTCCCTGAGAGAAACAGCAGGTACAGTTCCGGCAGTGGATAATAGAAGTAATTTCCTTTGTGTGCACTTTAGAAACCTCAACTTAACCTGTTTTCCTTCTTTCATCCCCACACACATCCTGTTGCTCGCAGATCTGCCCTTTGGTTTAAAGTTTAAATGCTGATCAGCATGAGTTGACTTTAATCACTATGTAAAAGCCACTGACAAACAGCTTTTCTGGTATGGATCCTGTACATACTTTTCCCTTTCCACACTGAATTTAAATTTGGAATTAACCCCACGAGTGCCTGAATAGCGTGAGATCTGAACCTCACTAGCAGTGCCATCTGTGAAAAGATTAACAGCACAACCCAAGTCATCGATGACAGTGCAAGGTGCCATCGGGTTTGTGAATTGAACCCTCCTCCAGGACATAGTATGCCCATGTTATATTTATTGCCCTTTGCTGCTTAATGCAGAGGCCAGGGCTCAGGCTGTGAGAGCAGCAGGTGTTGGGGCTGGGCAGCCCAGGAGCACAGGGATGCTGAGGGCAGCAGTGGGTGCTGCTCTCAGTGGGTGCCTGCCCTCAGCGTGTGCCTGCCCGCACAGAAATAGACACAAAGAGTGGAGGTTGGCTCCCTGCAGCAGCCAGCAGCCATTTCCATGACAACCAGCAAGCTGATTACTCAATTACTGTGTTTCTTTTAAAAGGTGACATCAAGCTAAGGGACAACACATCCTCAGCTTCCCATGGTGCTTGAATTTCAAAGCACCGAGCTACATTTGACTTTTAAATATACCTTGTGATTATGTTTGCCAACCTCGTTCTGGATCTCTTTTATTATTATTTTTACCATTATTTTATTCCAATTGTTCTTTGAAATGCCAAGAAAGTAAAAAGCTACTTAAAACATATGTTTTTTCTTGTTGCAGGAAAACATGCAGATGCAACAAACACACAGTTACAAGCCTTACTAGCATGAGAGATTGTGACAGATGCACATTTGAGAGAGTGCTGGAGCTATGACCAATTTAGCAAAATGTGCCCAGCCTGCTCCAAGAAACCTCAACAGAGCTGCCCATGCTGCAGTTTCTGAAACTCAGTTGTCTCTTCATGCTGTGAATACTTTTCATACCTAATATGCTCCTGTAGGTACCACTGTGCTCTTCTCAGGGCTGATGCATTTTTTCATCCTTCTGCATAAGCATAGATTAGTGGATATTTTTCTACAGCTTCAGAAGGGAAAAAGCTGGGCCTACACTTGTGGTACTGGCTTTCATTGTTTCGATCAGTTCAGATTGATAACACCAGGTGTGCATGAACCAAGGAATCCCTTCGTTTTCCAAAGGGATATAACTGCTGTTATAGCACCTTGAGGGTCTGGTCAACGTCTTCATCATGCTGGACATGACAGAGATGTAGAGTGAGAGACCTCTAAAGTGAGTACTGAACAAAATAGACCACCCAGGCTAATGCCAGGGAGGAAAACAGAAGCACAGAAATAGAAAGTAGCCTTCATGATGACCTTGTCTGGATTCATAGGACTGTAGAATAGTTGACATTGAAAAGGATATCTACAGGTCGTCTGATCAAGCCCTCATTCAAAGCAGGGACAAGTTCAAGGTTAGATCTACTTTCAAAGTTATTAGACTTTTTCCAACCAGGGAAGAGCCAGCTCTGGATATCTCCACAGGCAGAACTACCCCAGGCTCTCTGGAACGCTGTTCCAAGGTTTAACCACCCTCACTGCTCTCAGTCTGCTCTATCCAGCATGTTTGCTGCACATCAATGCTCTGCTGTAATGACAAGAAAACAGCCACTTCAGCCCTCGTGACCTAAGACTAAGGATTCACTTACTATGTCCTGAAGAGAAACCTTCTCAATATCATGTCTTTAATATTAATGCTGTAGGAAAAGAAAGGCCTGAAGATGTATTTGCTGAACAGTGGTATGGCATGGCATCCCAAAATGTTGATTTCTTACAATATTCAGTTTCTTAGTATACTTGATTTCAGTTTTCTAAACCACATCACTTCCATTAACAAGGGAAGACAAAAACCTTTCAATCACTTTATTGTTCTCTAGGAGCACACTCTCAAACTCTAGCACTTCCTACATTGTGAGGCATTAGGAGACTTTACGAAGTGAAATATTTTTGTTGCCCCCTTTCCCCTAAAGCACTCACTACTGACCATTATGAGACAAAGGGTAAATCTAGTCTATTTACCCCATTTATCTATTTTTGGGACAGAGCTGAGCAGCAGGTGTTCTGCAGGAGAAAACTGTGAGCTCCTGTATTCTATCAGAGTGGAAGAAGCTTCCCTATCACTCCCCAAAGAGCAGAACTATAACCCAAAGTCCAACCCATTCAATGAATGCTATGGAAGACAGATGAATATATGAGCCTTTCTGACTTCCCCAGATACTCTCAAATTGATTTGTTTGGAGTACAAGCAATAACAGCATGGTGAAGGGAATAGAAAGCCACAGCAAATGAACTGTTTCTATGCATGTATTTGCTCATGCCTTGTCCCTCTTCCACATTTTTAAGCTAAACCATGGTCCATCTCAGCGAAATGATTGACTAAAAAGTGCCTTATTATTTCAGCATTACTTGCTTTGCAAGCTGCCTATGTTACGTTATTTCAAAGCTATGAAAATATAATCTGATTTTCCAACCCATGGGAAAGAGTAGCTGAAGATACAGTATTCCAGTCGAGTCACTTCAGTGTGTGCTGGAGATGTCAAACTGGTGCTGTGCAGACAAGGGAGCTGGCCTGCAAGTCATCTCTGTGAGATGGTGCGAGGTGTGACTTCCACAGGTGTTTGGCAAGAAGGTAAGGACAAGTTCAGAACATCAAATTGCTGTTTTCTGCTCCTCAATTAATGAATCATCTTCCCAGCCAGGCACACTCTAGAAAGCAGAGGTAGAAGGGATCAACAGGAGTATTACCTGAGCCATGCTACAGAATGGCTGTGGAGACAAAAGGGAATCTCAAAAAGGTGACAGGTCTGCACTGGGGTGTAGGACCTTCACTGACTTTGGGGCCTTACAAGATGCATAGGTACCTGAGCTGGGTGTTTAAAGTATGATGGGATAAATGCAGACAAAAATAATCTTGGTAATAAGGACAGCTGTGATGAGCTCTACCTTGTCCCTTCACCTTCTTTTCCTTAAAAACTCACAGAGGACCAGAGCTGGGAAACCAAATCTCACTAATATTGGTCAAGTACATTTATGCACCAAAAAGCAGGTATGTAACCAATGTGTATGACCTGCAGTGTTTGAAATGGGCTGTGTATAGCAGGGTGCCACCCTCGCTCTTCTCAGAGTCTCAGACACAGATAAGTGCATTTTTTCAGAGCACTGGCAGGAAGATAAATAGAATTCAGGCTGGGATAGCTAAACTTTCATGTGATACATATTTACATCATTGTACCTTGGGAACACACTTCCTTTCAATTGGTTAGTTTTGTGAGGACACAAAGTTGTTTTCTCTCTGTCACTCCTGCCATTATCCCTTCCCTTCACCACCCTCAGTGCCTTCTTCCCATGTGAAGACACCAAGTTAAACAGAGCTACCACTTCCCTTTCTTCCACCCCTATTTATTTTGCAAAAGCTAATGATGAATCACTTAGGGGACCCATTTTATGTGCAACAGGGTTGTGCACTCGCAAGTTTTCTCAGCATATCATTATTTTCTCTCGTGGTCATAAAGTCATGCTTCTGAAGATATCTCCTGGGGATGATCAACCAGGATGCTGGGTGAGATGAGCAGAGGCCTCAATTTTCATTTACTCTCTCTGTATAAATACATAATATTTATGTATTTATATATTTCTGAGAATCTGGAGTTTAGACAGTTTAATAGACTGGAAAAATAATTGAGAGAGATATCCAAATATCTTTCCCCCCTCTAGGGACACACAAGCCATTTCATTAGAGATACAGAAGGTAGAGAAGTTTGCACTGTTATCATTAGTGCTTTGCTTTTTTGATAACCACTGTAAAGGCAGAATTCACAGAGAAGAAGTGACACCTGCTTTCCCCTGTGATAACCTTGGGGTGCAATGGGACTGGTGTCAGATAATACAGACAGGAACACAGGAGACTGAACAACTCACACTGCAGAGTGATGTCCGTGCAGCTTGGAGTGTATGAGTGCTTGCATTTCCCACACATGAGGTGTGGCTGCATGGAGGGGTCAGGAGCAAGGAGCAATGGAAGCACTGGAGGGACCACAAACACGGGTCAGCAGCTGTCACACAGCACAACACTGAGCTTCACAAGCCCTCAAAATAGCTGAGAGATACCTCTACTTGATTTTAATTTTCCGTCCTCTGTCCAGCCCCACCTTCCATTCTTGATCTGTGAGCTCAGACACATCAGTGAGTCATTAGAATCCTCTATTAAAACAAGTGCACTCTGTTTCAGTCAGTCTCTACTCAGGATGTCCATTATGGATTGGGATCCAGAGTCAGTCTTGGGTCTCCTGATTTATTAAATGAAGCAGTCAGCTTGTGCTTCTGTCAGTTGTACTCTAGTGCTGAATTTCATTCCAAAATCTACTCTGTTGAGTATTGAGAGGACAAATTCTTCTGCATTTTTATTGAAATATGTTCAGTGCACTTGATACACTCACTGAAATTGAGACTTGTCTTTACCATGTAGTTTATGATCAAGGAAGAGAATGATTGACTAATTTGTTTTACCAAATAAGTCTTTAGTCTTTCCACTTATGTACATGTAATGTATGTTATTATTATTTTGGTTTAAAATGGTTGTGATTATTCTATAGTGCTTTCCAGCATTTATATCATCTTTGTCCTTTTCCAGATGAAGAAAACACAGAACATCTACTTTCAAAATTCGTGTAGCTCCAATTTTCTGTCATTTTCCCCAATTCAGGTTATATCAAAACAAAGTATAATCAGACCCCAGAAAATGGGAAGCCAGAAAATTCAGCCCTGTTTGAGGGTGTTGAGTTTCATTTTACAGCCTCATTACAGCTATTGCCCTGCCTATTAATTTGTTCTGCATTGGGAGATTTTATTTGCTCTTGTTAAATCATTATTAGCAGCAAATACCCTCTACAAACCTGGCACAACCGTCTGTCAAAGACAACAGATATTGGCAAATACCGATGCTCTGACCTGTGTGATGTTCTGTGGTTCAGTTCCCAAAACTGTGCAAATCAGCTGTCATTCATAAGCTCTTCATTAGGGCTTCAGTAGTTCCTGAAGCAAATGAAGAATCAACAACAGCCTCTCCTAATTAGCAGACTTTTCTCCTGGGATCTTACACAGAAAGGGTAGGGAAAAGAAAAGAGGAATCCTCGTCATCTGTTCAGTAGGAGCCTCAAAGAAGTATTTATTCACTTAGGAAACCTGCACATGCCTGAGCCCCCACTGTACTGAGAGTTACACAGACACACTATCTATTGCAGGGGTAGGAGTTAAAACCTCAAGAGGACATCAATAAATAGTTACTTATAGAAATGCAAACCCCTAGAACTGGATCTACAGCCAGCAAAAGGAGGTCTTGCCTCCAGTGAACATGAGGGTGTTGAGATCGGTCTTGTCTTTTCAATTGTTTTGTTCCATTTTTGTTACATTTTGAGGATACAAATAAAAACAGAGCTAAGGTGAGATTCTGCTTCTCCATCCAATACAGTTTTTTATATATAAAGCCCAGTAGGAACACTTAATCAAACTGCTTCTTCTGTGTCAACACTTCAGATAGCTCGAGATGGCACCACTAATGCATGGACATCCATCATGCCTCTGTAACAGCCAGATACCCCAAGGAATAATTTAGGGGCCTTCTCCCAGGAATATTGCTCAGTGTAAAGTCAGTATTTTATCCACTTGTCCAGTGGGAATATTGCTTATGACAGTTTCATACAGCTGTGGTGTTATTGCTATTTATCTTCAAACCCTTCCAGTGATGCTCTGTCCTCATGTTGCCCTATATGTACTTGCAATCTTGGTCTCTGCTTCCATTCTGTAGAATGGAGAGGGAGGAGAAGGTCAAATCTGTGATCTTGGGGAGATTCTCTTCACAACCAATGCTTAGAAACTGAGATAAGACACTTTAGATGATGTCTTTGCTACCTTATACATATTTTCCACAGCACTAGTCCCGCTACAGTAGAGTGATATAGATCCCAGGCAGGCTGATATTGTGCTGAGAGTGTTGTCAGAATGCCTTTGGCAGGACATTTTGGTTAAGCTCAAGAGTTATTCAAGTATCTGGACATGTAATAAAGATGGATTTTTTTCAGTTGTAGAAGTAGGTTGAGTTTATGAAGATGTAAGGTTGCTAAATCTCTTTAACTGATGTCAATGTCTGGGAGGAGTACCCAGCATCTTCTGTAAAGCATGCTCTTCAGCAGTCTACCAATGTTTTGGGAACAATGGGTTATTTTAGTTCCTTTTGCTATGTTTATTTAGCCTTTTCAACAAGTTACACAAGTATGAGAGTCCTTATCCAATACTAAAATGTGTTCTCCACATTTTATAAAGTGTTCAGTGTTTTCTTGCAGTTTCTAGAGAGTTTGTCTCAAATTAAGGCTGATTTTGCAGTGATTCACTTCCAGCTTTTGAGTGAACGTTTTCTGCCTACAGAGGTATTTCATGGAAAGGAGGGAAAACAGGAATTTTAATTAAATAAATATACAATAGTTAAATATGCTAGAACAAAGCATTTTACAGCTCTGTCCCCTGCCTTTCACAGGGAATGCCATAATTTGACAACATGGCAGTAAGATACAGAATTTGACATTTGTCTTTGCAAAACTATGAGGAATTGGGGTGCTTCAGAAAAACTCCTGATGGACTGACATAAGAGTCCTTCCTTGTGGTTCTTTCTGCTACTATTTTTACCACAAATTCTTTTTGGTGCATTCTACTAAAGTGCCAGTTCTTTGCAGTTTGAGGAGAAGGAGTGAAAAGCTTATTATAAATAAAGGCAGAGGGAAAAATAAGAAAATATTTAATCTTCTTTGATAACTTTGTTATATCTTCTCATTGCATTAATTACAGGTTTAACTAAAGGTTTTCCCATTGTGCAAGCTGTGGAAAGGCTGGAAATTTAATAAACAATTAGAATAATACCATACAATGAAGGTAAAAGGTGAAATTGCTACTTGGATACATCTCTTTCAGCTAAACTGTGCAGGATCAAGGGGTCACTCAGCAGAGATAATTGCTAATGATGCTCTGAGGGGCAGCCAGGCAGAAAAACATCCCTATGTTGTATTGGGCTGCCAATTGATTACAACTTCAGCCCTTGATTAAACTTCAGAAATGATTAATTGATTAGTACTTACACACTTGCCAAAATGGACAGCAAGGAAGGGATACCAAAGTGAGACCACTGCATTCACCTCCAGGAGATCTTCACAGCACAAGAACTTTGTAGTTTTGTCGTGGTCCCATTTATGGTTATTTCAGTAGTGTCAGTACAGGAGCAGGATGAGCTCATGACTCAGGTGCTGAACAGGGAATCAAATAATGTAAGTTCAGTGCTGGCTCTGCAAAAGATTTGCTCTCACTAGAAGGCACTTAATCTCTCCCTTCTTTCATTCATCATCTGTAAAGTGACGGTGAAAGATTGTTTTCTGCAAATACCCTTGGGCAGAGTTTCTTGCAGCAGAGATCCATACACAAGACAGATTTTAGGCTGAGAAGAACCTTCTGAAAGTCTCAAATTCAGCAATCAGTGATAATACAACTGTTTTTTAAGACATGAAGACTTGCAGATCTATTGTAGCAGTATTGATTTACAGTTCTAAGACCAGGGAGTGTGATCAAGTCTGAAACTGCCTGAAAACATGGACCACAATTCAGAAGGATGTCATTACCAAACAATTTATTTAAGCCAGAAAGCTTTCATCACTTTTTTTTCCTTTTTTTTTTTTTTTTTTTTTTTTTAGTCTGCTCCTTTTGTGTGGATTCCTGGAAGCATGAAAGCAAGCTAAGATAGACCATGATTGAGAACAAGTATTCTATTTCACTTGCTTCTCTATATAAATATCATTACATAATATTTATTCACTTATTTTTGTAAGATCTGTTAGTAATGACAATTTGAAGTTCTAAGCACCTCTTTAGCTTTTTTAATCTATTTATTATTATTTTATTCTAGCTATTAATCTATCCATCACAATATTTCCAATAGCTCTAGTTAGAGAACTTTTTGTCCCAAACAAAATCTATCACAATAAAAACCTAGTAGTGAGCAACATACCTTATTCATCTTTCTGAACTTACTCAAGGTATAATTGCTACCTTACATAAACTATAGTTTTATATTAAAAAGCGATGCACTGAGGTGTAAATATTGCCCCCCCAGGTGGAAAAGTACATTTAATTTGCAATTGGTTAACGTCTGCTTACAATTAAATACTGAAACATTCATTAGGCTGTTCTGGCTAGCGGATAATCCTGCCTGCTCATGTTCAAAGAGCATCACTTTTATCAAGAGACAGATGCAGTCAGCCATCCTGTGTGGGGTAGTGTTAAAATGAGACCCCTAATTAAATGGTGACTCACAAGAAATGCTTGGGGAGGAAGCTTGAAGGTGATACAATCACATTAAAGAGTTTGGGTGCATAACAATAGGGCAGGCACAAAGCATCATCCTCCCCAGTGAAAGCTGTATTCAAGGTGAAGCTTTTGCTTGTGGACTCGAACCCAGCTGCAAGGCAGCAAAAACATCTCGGCAGATGGTTCAATGGATGACACAGAGTGACGAAAATCTTTTAAAATTCCTCTTACATTTAGTTACTTTTGCCTCTGAGCCTCAGAACTTGCATTGTCTATATTGGCCTGCCAGTAGGGTGATTTCAGTACAAGTGACAAATAATTAGGTGTTTGGATACTAAAATCTAATTCATTACTGGTCTTTTGTTGTCCTGCAGGACTATGTGTGGGAATGCCAGAATATCCCAGGGAGTTGGTAACTACACCTAAGAAATGTAGAGCTCCTGTTCCCAGGAGAAGGAGGAACACATCTATGTGTGATAACCATCACCCCTACCCTTCAGTCCAAGGCTGGAGAAAAGGGATTATCCAGTGAAGAAGTGTGGTTCAATCCTTCACATTCTGGTGTGGCTGCGCAGTGAGGAGAAACTGGTGGGGGAGATCTCACAGTAAAACCTTTCATGTTTAAAACAAGCTTTTTGCTTCAAGACTGATAAAAAGGACAGTCTCTTTCCTTCCAACATATCAGGCTTAGTCTAGGAGTTTGTGCTGCTGTGTTTCGTCTGCATCCCTGGCCTGCAGGTTCTCAAGATTCCACTGCTCTAACTCTAATTCAAATTCCCTTTTCATCTGTGACCTGTAAGCATTTTGCAGCAATTTTGTTGCACAAAACCTTAAAATGATTAAAATCTCTGGAAAATCACCACCTAAAGTTGAGTGAAGCTTACAGCCACAACCCTAAGGAAGGGATTACTCAGTAATATTTTCAGCTAGACAGTTTCTTTGACTATGGGTATTTTTGATGCAGTATATGTTAAAGGACTCCAGAAGCAATTGCTTTCTTCTGAGCAGAACTACAGATGCAAACGTGCTGGAAACCAACACTGTGAACTTTGAATAAAAGATTTTCTTTCAGGGAGACTGATGTCCTTATTTAAGAAAACTGTGTAGAAAATTAAAGTGAATGTATTTTTCGACAGGGGGTAAGAAATAATGAGGAATAAACCCAATTTGGTGACAGCTGGTTGTTCAGTACCTGAATGAGATCAGAGCAGGTCTGTATTATATGGCCCTCTGGAAAGTTACTCAACCACTGATTGAGGAGGAGTTTCCTTCCCATCTCACTGTAAGAAGATTGTACAAACTGGATCCTTCTCCCTTCAGACATGGGAATTTGCTCATGTCGTGCTGGCTGCAGAAGACATTCACAGCATTGCTCATGTTTTTGGAAGAATGCAAGGAGCAGAGCCCATAGCAATGGAAAGGTGAGGGGTCTCTCCATCACAGGCTGAGTGTAAAAGACAAGAAATTGTTTTATCATGAGGGCTTGGTGCAGAGATGCCAGTTTTCAATGTTGAGTCTTGCTTTGGAAGCAACATGTATTATGCATCCTTGGTTTTCAGAACCTGGATAGGTCTGTCTGTGGTGTTATAGTGACCAGGATGCCCTCACTAGCCTTTTCACACATGGTCCAGGGGAATTTATAATGGGGGAAAAAATGCTTTCAAATTCCAGTAGGCATTTCTAACTCTCAGCAGTGAGATCCTTTGGGTGAGTTTGGGAAAACTTTGTCTCGGTGCCAGCCCCAGGAGGAGCCATTCAGCCCCATTTGTTTCTTTCCCTCCTAGTGAACCCTGCAGAGAAGCACTCAGCAATTAATATGATTTTGTGCCTAATTAGTATGAATTTGTGCACATATTATTATTATCTTTATGAAAAATAGACCTACTGCAGATCTGGAGTCAGTATTCCTCCTGCACTTCTCCTTAAGCTCCTTTCCCTGCAGAGACACTATCTCTTCCCCTTTCCCTCTTTGTTTCTCTGCTTTGCTGGTAGCTTTGTTTCAAACAGGAATATTTTTCTACCAGCCAACAATGAATGAAACTCTCTGCTTTTTGTGTCCTATACTGAAAGGGAGAAATCTTCAGCAAAAATAGAGAGCAACTGGGTATGAGAGGACAGGTTCAAACACTCCTGACAAAGCTGACAAATAAAAGGCAGGGAGCAGAAAGAAGAAAGGCTTTGCTTCTTTGCAAAGGATGTTCTTTGGAGAAGATTGTGCATGTGAACCATGTTGATCTTATGGAAAGCTCTTACCTACAACAGACACGTAGGGAGCTGATGTCTCCATAAAGTGCTGTAAACCCCACAAAACCAGGAGGTTTCAGGCTTGCTGCCCATTTCCCACAGCACATGCAGTGGGCCTAACCTGGAATCCCTGATGTGCCTCTTCTGTGTCCAAGATACGGCACAACTGTGAAACATCCTCTAATTCTAACTGGAGGGAATTGCTAGGGAAAAAAAAAGATGTCCAAGAAACCCAGATGTTCTGGCATTCCTGTGCCAGATCAGAACACATCTGGGTTCCTCACCTGACACAGCAGCTGTACCTGACTCTTTGGCCCAGAAGCAGGTCTGCTGAGCTACTGTGTTCATAGGCTCACTTCTAAGATGGACAGCTCTCTGGATATTAACAGTTGTAGAATATCAGTTGGATACAGTTGTTTATGGTATAAGATATTATTTTCTGCAACTCTGTAGATCCTGTTGTCACCTTTCAATATTTAAGATCTGTCTGTCTGAACCCCTCAGACCCCCATGCTGCACATGTACGATCCTTCTCGCTTAGTTTCTGCAAGCCTCAAACACAACTGAATTACTCAGAACAATTGCTCCTGCCTTTATCTTGAAATATGCTTTGATCTTGCAGAAAGGTTTGTGAATTCAGCGTTTTGTCCATTATTTTCAATCTATTTTAACTGATGCAATGACAGAAGTGATCAGGGAAAGGGACCATCTTTTTTTGTATCTGTGGTGTAGTGCTAAGGGCTTCAATTCACCACAGAGCTCCAAAGAGCTACTGGAATAGAAAGGTTAGGTCAATAACAACTTCTGCCAACAGGAGAAGTTGAGCCATAAGACAATGATATATTCTTTAAAAGTTTAGTTCTACAGGGCTTGGCTCCTACAGCCAGGCTGCCACTAGTAGCTGAGCAGTAAAGTTAATCTGTAAAGCTAATTTAGGTACATCTGGATGAGTTGGTTGTCAGTTGTTACATCTGCAAAATACTGCAGAACTGCTGCTGGTTTTGAAGGAATGCAGCCAAGAGGTCGGGAAGCTTTTGCCATTTTATCAGCCAAAATATTGGTTTAACAATAGCTCTGTGCCTTTGCAAAACATATGTTAGGAAAGTTAGTAACATTGCTTTCATATTTCCCCCTTCAATTAGTTTCCTCATTCTTCGATGTTTAGTGAGGAAAAAAAGCCTTTCCTAAAGGGATACCTGGGTACTTTTGAAATACTATTCCAGAGGGAAGCTGAGTAGCAAATGTTATATTTTCTTTTTCAGATTTCAAATGCCCATCAAGGCTTTGAAAAGTATATTATTTAGCTCGTTATTAATAATCTGGCTGTTAGCTTGGAAAGCTAAATGAGTCTGCGGAAAAATAATGTGTGTACTCCAGTTCTTCGATGTTTAGATTCATCCAGCCCGTTAAGAACTGTCAAACAAAATACACTGAATTCAAGGGAATACATTCATTGAAAGATTAAATTATGTACTGCAGTAAAGCCCCCCGTTGCAGTGGAGAGGCATTTCATGCTAACAAATAACTACAGCACTATTATAACGAGACCCAGAGGCATGTGATTTCAACTGACTGCACATCTTTGCTCAGTGAGTGCCCGTATGTTTTTTTTTTTCCCAGAGTGATGAAAGAGCAAATAGTGGAGGACATGGACAGAATTGTTCTCTTAAACTGTTTTGAAAGATTTTGTGGTATTTCAAAGATTATCTTCAGAGTAGTTTCCCTGACCCATAACTCTGGCTTCCTTTCCATCTACTTCTTTTGAAGCACTGAGAAGTTGATATGTCTCTGCACCTCCAAACTTTTGTGCCCTAAGTGCACTCTGTGCTTCCCACCATGCTCCCCGGTGTTCACTTGGCTGTTTCATGTCTTTATTTGCCTTTTTCCAGCAGGCAGCAAAGCCTAGATAACCTGTGCCATCTGATTTCTTAAGGTAGAATCTGTGTCTCACCATCTATAGGACTTAGACACAATCCCTACTTGTCTCCTCTTTATAAACTGGGAAATAATTATTCTTTACCCTTTAAATTGTGGTGTCTTTAAAGGAATAGGACCTCCTTTCATACCTGTATTTCAGATCATAAATCAAAGTTCACAGGAAATCCAAAAGGAAAAAAAAAGCCAAATTTATGGCCACCCACAACTGTGCTATCCAAGACATGAATCTAACATGGCACTCTTCACACTTGCCTAATATCCAAGGCTCAGTTTCTCCAGTTATGGTTGTACCCAGAACAGTTTCCCCTCTGTAAATTTGTGGGGTCTTGAACAAGAAATGAGCTTAAATGCTGCTGTAGAGCATGAGACAGCTTGTAAAAAATGTAGTATATTCAACAATTCAACCACCGAGCACCAGCAAAACAAATATTCATGTGGAAGCAAAAGCGTCCTGACATGGAGTTGTGTACTTTTGCCATCCTAAATACTCTACAAATGTCTCTGTGGGAAGTATCAAAGATGCTTTATAGTACAAGACAGGTTATGAAGATGGTTTTTTACCCAGTTGGATACAGTGAGTTATGTGTAAATGGAGAAGGTTGAATAACAATCACTAAATAATTTATTCAAGGAATCTCTTAACTTTTTTTCCTGCAGCCCTTATTTGATGAATGCCTGTACACATGGGGGGTTGTTGTGCCTGGCTGTCATCATGCAGTGACAATCCAATGATGACATTTTAGAGCTTGGTTGCTATTGATTTCGGGTCATTTAGGTCACTGGAAAGCTTCCACTTCCCCTCAGTGAAGTTTAGATCAAAGAGATGCGTTTCAAGGTGTACCCCATACACAGAACACACACAACTGTGAATATCCCAGGGCTGAAATTACATTTACCAACTATCAATTTGCAGCTGTATGTGCCTTAGTGTTTGCCCACATCCAGCTCTGATAAAGCACCTCTGGAACAGGCACCCAGTGTAAGTTAGAGATGACTAAAATTGGACCCTGACGTTCAATGCTTAAAATCCTTCTGCTCAGGATATTGTCTAATGGCAATCTCAAGTGTTTGTGTTTACTTCAGGGTTTATTTTATCTTGTGCAAACAGTTTGGAGGATTTTTGCCTTTTCAGGATTTTTAGCCACCTTTTATTTTTCCATTTTTTCAATTTTTTTTTTCCCAGTGTCTGTTCTGACTGCATCCCACAGGGCTATTTGGCTAAATGCATTTATGGAATCACAGGACTGAGGCTTAGACCTGAAAATAAATGCAGTTCTAACTTTGTTTTTCTCTTGATGGAAATTGTTGGGTCTTCCTTGATGTCCCTAAGAATGCAATATCCTTTTATCCAAGACAATTTCCCCTCTCCAAGGTTTTTCATGCTTCAGCCTTTCCTCTTTTACCTAGGAAGACACAAAAGAAATTCCCATCCCAACTATGTCAACAGCCACCCATATTATTTTAGGGATTCCTCTTTCTCTCTAGGATGCATGGGGTTATAATTGATTGATCAAGGCTTGATTATCAAGAGAAATGCTCTTTTCTAACTGCATGAGACTGAGACTGCCAGGCTGTGACCAAAATGGCACACAAATAACACCAGAGCATCTGAGCTGCTGCAATTCCTCACAGTGGAGGGCAGAAAGAGCCTGGCCCCTGAGGAGGATCAACCATCAAAGCATGTGCTCTGGCATGAATTTGGGAAGCCTGACCATGCTTACCCTTTTGCTGCAGTGGGTTTAGCACCTCTGATAAGGAGCCACCCCAATCTGCAGCATTCCCAAAGATTTTCTGTAGCATTAGAACAAAAGAGATGAACCAGCCACAGTCTGTAGCCACCTAATTGAAAGTTTCTGAGCCTGTCAGGGCTCTGTTATCCTGACTCTCCGGTTGAAACAGTATTTTCCAAGCTTCCCCCAATTATAGCTACCAGCAGCACAAGCAGCAGCTCTTGCACTCGGGCTCAGTCCTCCCACACACCCGCTCCTCGCTGGTTTGGTGCCTCAGGATGGAGTTGCCTGGCAACAGGACTCTGCATCTTTGGGAGACAAAGGCTATTATTTCTGTCACACAGATGTTCTAATGTGATTATTGACTGGGGGGGGTACACACACACACACACACACACACATATATACAGGTCAGATTTCAGATACCTGGCGATTTCCAGGCAAGAGTTTTTTAAGGGAGAAAGGGCAGACAACCTGAAAGAAAGGTATCAAGGTGGAGGGAGGAGGCAAGGAACTGCCAGGTAAAGCGTGGGCTGAAGGAAACCTGCTCATAGTTTTACCAGGAAAATAGTTCAATTAAAAAAAAAAAGAAAAAAGACCGATTTGGTGGGTTTTGACTGACGAACTTTTATTGAGTCCCTCCTGGATTCCTGCAGATGGTCTGGTGGCTGTGCATAGCTGACCCCAGTGCTGGGGTGTACTGTGCCTGCTGCTTCAGAAATGCTGGTGATCCAACAACTGGGTGAACAGAAGCTTCCAGGACCTTGCAGATGCTCAGAGAGTTCCAGCCTTCCTGGCTAAACACTGCTGACAAAGATGTTCGTTTCTCCAGCTTGATGCTAATTTGGATCAAAACCAAATGGCAAAATGAAACTTTTTTTCCCCCTGCCAGCTGTCTTTCAGTGTTTGTAAGTCACTTTTTAAGTAGAACCAACCAAAAAACCCCACTGTAAAAACCCCACTGCCCTTCCTCTGGGATTCTATTAAGCTGACTTGTGTAATGCCTTTCTCTGGCTGTGCAAGTCTGTGGGAAGAGCTCTGGCTTCTCCTTCCAGGAGGTGTGGGATGTTGGATGCAGTCCCTGTGCCAGGCTGCAACGTTGCAGCTCCGTAAAACTCCACCACCCTGTGGTACTGAGCAAAGCTGCTCGATATCACAAGAGGGTTTGGTCACTCTCAGATGTTAAGGTGCTGTTCACACCTGCTCTGCTCATGCTGCTTCTGCTCCTGTGGGTGGGGAGAGATGATGTGAAGCTGTTTTCATCTGTGCATAAGTCTAAGAGAGAGCTATATTTCATGGGTTTGCACGAATTTGTATTCATGTTAGCTCGTATGAGGGCTAGGGTTCCTTGTCCAAAAATCTAGTGGCCTGGAGCTGTGACCAGTGCATGAAATGTAGAATTCTATTTGAACTTCTATGTGGATCGGTTTTGTTTTTCTAAACTGAAGTCTTTCAACAAAAATCCATGAGGCAAAATGGATTAATTTTATTGATGCAGGGGTCCCGACCCTGTAGCTGCACATTCACACGGAATTATGCTGTTGACTGTGTAGTAAAGAGTCTGTTCTAGGCTACAAACAACTGAGGCTGACCGTGGTCATTACCTGTATTTTTAGCCATCATTAACACTTTTTAAATGAATAGGAAACGGACAATGCAACTAAAGCACCCCAACAAATATCACTACAGTGAGTAGGACTGGTTAAAACTAAAAGAAATCCATTATTGACCTCATGGTTGTGCTATTTTGGTGAGTTAGGATCCTTGCAGTGACACTGCTGGTTCTGTTGCAGTTTCTTCTACTTGTTATTTTTCTAGCATAAGCTGTGCTGCTCAGGGTAATGAGGCATGATGGGCACCAAAGAAACAGCCCTCTCGGGGAAAAGGATGGCCCAGCACTATTTCCCCAGCAAAATGGAATTCTAATGACCAGAGCATGAAATACATTTTTCTGCTCTCTTAAAGTGTGAATTAACAGGAGGGAGGTCGAGGCAGTGGTAATAAATGTCCTCTGGTCCCTACCTGAAACTTAAGTCACACCTAGAGCAAAATGCTAATCGAGCATGTAAAGTGTCTGCGTTGAGGGCAATTATTTCTTTCCCCTTTTACCAGAGAAATCATCTCAAATGTGTGAAAAACAGAAAATAAGTGAATAAGTCTTTTGGGGGGAAGAGAGGATATTTGTCTCCATTCCAGGACAGAATGAAGACTAGACCTTTAAAAGAGCCTGTGAAAAACAAAATAAGAAGAGCACAACATAGCAGATTGCTGGGGTATTCTCCTTGGCTTCTCTTTTGTTTTGGCTTCCCTTTCAATTTGGAATGACTTGAGAAGTTGAAAATCTTTTCGCTTTGTAGGAAAAAAATAATTTCAAAACACTTTGCCTTGTTTTAAACTGGGATATTTTTCTCCTGAATTTGCTTTTTCCATGTAGCTGTGACTTGAGTTCTAGGATCTGAAATAACCTGCAGATCAGGTATTAGGGTTTTCAGTGGTGTTGTGCATCTCTGGGCGTGAAATGTGTAGCAGAAAATAACAGAAGAGCTCAGTTAAAAATAAAAGAAGGTGGATCTTTAGATAAGTTAGAAATTGAAAGTTGGAGCCCTAAGAGGAAAGTAGAAAACATACATGCCCTTAATGAAATATTTAAATAGAAGTATTGAACTCAAGACATGCTTCTATCCAGCAGTGAAAAAAGCTGAGAATCCCTGCTGAAGGGCTGCATCTGTTATGAAAATCATCTTCCAGCCATGGCTTCAGTCTCTTTTGCAAGAAATCAATTCCGTGGTGAAGCTACTTCTCACTTACAGTGTAAGATACAATAATAGACCAGGAGAAAAATGCATTTTTGGCACCTTTTGGCTTAACCTACTTGAAAATGAACTTCTCCAGCTTCCAAAATGAGCAAACTTCTCCGCAAGAAGGGTTGCAAGGGGAAGCCAATCTGTTTGTAGAGCAGTGAAGAAGTGTGATAAATTCAGATATCAAAATTTTCAGTTTATTACGTGGTTGTCATTCAGGCAAGCTTCTCATTTTCTTTAATAACCATCGTGCTTTGATAGGAATTGAGTACAGGCCTCAGGATTTGTCCATATAGCCTAACAAATCCTCACAAATATTGATTAAAACTGAAGGGAAGGTAACAGTAACTGTAAAAGCTGACTGCCTAATGCAGTGATTTATTACACAACATGATGTTTTTCCCTTGGCTGGTATGCATGCAGGCTCCCAGCACCAGCCCTGAATTAGGGGAAGTATTCTATTCAGCCACTCAACAAATTCTGACTGATGCAAATGCTTCTTAGTGAAGGAACTGAGTCACAATTTCACAAATAAACCTTTTTCCAGCTTTAATTGCCTAAAAGAAAAAAAAAAAGAAATGAAATGAAAGGAACATTTGCACATTATTTCTACTGGCGCCATCTGGTGATTTCCCGGCAAGGGCTCACACTCCCCAGCCAAATGACACAGCCAGCCAGCAGCTCCTCTTCAGTGTGTTCCTGTACGTGCTCCCCCAGAAGTTTCTGCAAGTGGAAAATACAGGGTGATAATTCCAGCTTTATAACTATCCACTTACTGCAGAGAAATATGAATGGAATTTGGTTCTGTGTCATTAGTCCTCTCTCTCTCTTACTTATCGCAAGACTTCAGGGCCTCTTCTTAAATCTAATGCAAAAACATATATATCAGCACATCCCCTTCTGAGGGACTGTTAATATTCTTGGTGATATAAGATAGAAAACAGAGGTGAGGAGAAATAATCCATTCCAGTCTGTACAGTGAAGAAGAGTCCGCTCCCAGTTTTCCAGACCTGTGTTCCTATCTCCAGAGAGTATTTGCTCTAAAAATCTAGTCTCTCCCACCATTAATTCTGCACCAGTTTCTTTATTTTGTTAATCAAATCAAATGCCAGCCTTGCCGTAAGGAGAATGTACTGAAAGATATTCCTGCTATAAAGCAGTCAGCAGTGTTGTGGCTTTTATTTCATAGCAGTCCTGGACAACTGTACCTCTTAACCTCTGCTCTGCTCCATGCAGATAGATCCCAAAGAAGTGTGCAGAGAAGTAAAGAGAGAAGTTTATACCTTCCTTTACATCAGAGAAGTGGGTGTTGAGGTAAGGAAGAGAGGCAGAAACAGCAGTGGCAGGATAGATGAGGCTCCTTTACATCCCCTGCAAGCCCACAGAAATCAGGATGGTCATGGAAAAGACAAGGATACACAGAACTTGCTGGAAGATATTCATGTGAAGAGCTTGGCCTGCCCCATGAAAGGCAGTGTAAAAGAAGCATTTGTCCAAACAGAAGAAAAGATGCCCCAACCAATGGTATCTTCATTGTCTCTCGAAATAAATAAGGTCTTCCTTACTTGAAACAACAGAACATCCTACAGTGGAAGAGAAGGCTGATGGTGTAGACACATTGATGAACTGTTTTGTAGTTAGTTTTTTTGTAGTGTCATTGATTGTAACATGTTTCCTTTGAGTTCCCTACTAGCAGGAAATGGCTTTATGGCATCTCCACACTGGGACAAGGATAAATGCCCTGTGGGCAGGATCCAAGGAGCTTGGATGCCTTGTGCACATCACATCTCCAGGATGCCCCGTGGATCTTGCTCTCAAACTTCATCATAGAAAACCAAGTTAGAGGGAGGCAATTTCCAAAAAGCTCATCAGCATAAAGAGATGTAATGTCTAGACGCCTACCTAGGATCAGTACGAAATTCAGGAGAAGAAATTCAAGGACACCTTGGCTTATAATAGAAATGTGGAGTAGCAGAAGTTCTGCGTGGATTTCAAGAGTAATTCAGCACATTTTGCCCCTGTTGTGGCAGGCACTTTTTTTTTTTGCAAATGTGTAACCTGCAATTCTCCCTGTTCTTTTGCTATGAGCTGCACTCCTACAAGTTTTCTTTTATACCACTCTCCACAAAAGAAGAGACATAAAGCATTGCCAGGATGGTTTTGCAATCCCAAGGCTGATGTGATAAGATAAGATCAGCTGTTTCAGGCAGTCCTGGCATCACATGTATTTATTTATTTTTTAAAAGAACACAATGTGCCTGTATTGAATGCTGAAGCTTAGATTGCTCTATCCTTTGTAGAAGGCTTTGTCAACAATAAATCATTATATCATTGCATGGGTGATGGTGGAGCTCCAGCAACCTTTTACAGCACAGTATCGACCAACAAAATAACTCCACCCCAACCAGCTTCCTGTACAGTAAGAAGCAAAGCTAGCACGTGACAATGTACTTGCTGTTTTCTTACTTTTTCAAGTTTTGAATATGTCCCAAAAGTAGGATTTTTTCTTAATTTATTTAGAAATTTTAAATGAAAAAGAATTTTATCATTTAAGATAACTTGCAGTGTTTTTGTAAGTGCACGATAAGTTCCTTTCAGATACAGCACATTCAAAAATGATGGAAAAGATTCGTGTTTGTTCTATCGTATTTTCATTACATGGTTCCATTTTAGATACTTGGAAATACGTTCTACAATTGCTTGATTATGTTTAACAGGGGCTATGCAAGTCCTATCCGGAGGCTGGAATGCAAGCCATAATATTCAGGAGTAATGGAAAGACTGATATAGAAGCAGAAATTAAGATCTTCTTTAGTGTTTCTGCTTTCTTTGATTTATTTAACCCTACTTACACAAAGTGCAGTGCAGTTGGTAAACATGTTTCTAGATAAGAAACCCTTTTCCTCTTCATCAGGACAATTCATCTAAACTTGTTTCAACACGTTTTGAAAAATGCAGCAATTTTCACACACATGCACAGAAAAAGGAAATGGAAAAGTACAGTATTTAACACTGTAAAAAAAAGAAAATAATTCAATATCCAGCTACTGTTTCTCTGCTAAACATATCAGTGACTTCAGGTTGTGGATCCCAGGGGTGTGTGTACATGTACTGTTAAGCTCTATGAAATTTTGACAAACAGTGTCCAGTTTGGGGACATTTACAATAACTGCATTTTCATCATCATCATCATCATGTTCACTGTCATTAAAGGGAAATCATTGCTCCTAACTCACAAAACTCTCTTCTTACACATTGGTTTGGTATGCAAGTGGGATTTTCAAGGTCAATTTGATCAGACCTTACCAGACAGGATCCTGTGGCAAGGGTCATTTACATAAGCATTTAATTACAACCATCTCTCTGGTCACTTTTGTCTCTGTGCCACAAACCAGCTTGGCTGCTCTGAGTCTTCTGCTGCTGCAGCTGAACCTTTGCTCCCGTGTCAGCAGTTCTGCCAGCACCAAACTCCAGAGCAGCAGTGATGATATTGTGTTTTGTTCCACTCCCTTCACAATTTTTTTTGGGGAACCCTGACATCCATTGCACAATGGAATTCTTGGGTTTTAACCAGCCTTCTCTGGGAGATCAGGATGATCCACTGCAGCACAACTTGCCTATTAAGCGGGCAATATGCCTCCCAAGCCTTCTTTTATGGATTGAAACACTTGCAGAACTTAAGAAAGTGGCAATGCAAATCTTTAACGTGTCCCTGATGCAGCATCACTTGAAAGGCAAAAGTATTCCTTCAGCTTGTTATTCCTAGTGATCCACCAGTGTGTTATTTGGGAAGGGATCTCACTGGTGCGTGCACCTCCATGTAAGCTCAAGGCATGCAGTAATCAAGTATTAAAAAGAGAAAGTCTTCCTCAGTCCACTTGCATTTTGTTGTTTATGATATTCACTTTTAGCCAGTAGCCTCCAAACATTAATTCAAGAGAATGGTCCTTCCCAAAAGGGTGCAGGAAGGCCATGAATAAATGCCCATTTGCTCTTTGCAATGCTAAGTGGTATTTCCCAGGGAGATCGTTCTGCAGCAGCACAGGGACTCAGTTAATTGCCCCTGTCTTCTATAATAAAGTCACTTTCCTAATCTGGAGAGAAGCTCTGGGGCCCACTGGAGTGTCCATTCATGTTGGTCATAACTGGGAGGGGGGAGAGGGAGACCAGCCTAACTGTTCAGCTGTGCCATGTGAAGACCCCATCCAATTTCACATAAAAGCAGCCTGTAGAGTCTGAACAACTGAATGCCTGCCAGAAAAGCTCATTTACATTTTAAATGAACCTGCTGATGCCTTTGGGCAATCTTGATGGTTAATAGCTGTAGCAGTAAAACATACAATTCTTTTCTCCCCTCCAAAACAAACAAACAAATACATCTACAGCATTAGAGCATCTCTTCTCTGGGTAGATGCTTTATGTCTAGTATGAGATCTGCATTTTAAAGGTGCTCCTAGTGCTTTCAAGCACTTTTAAATCCCTAATAGAGGCAGTGACACTAGATCTGTTTCTTTTCTCATTAAAAAACTAAAGCATAACAACATCACACACAAAAAAAAAAAATCCCTTCACAAACATCATGGACTCCTTATCGTGATCTCCACAGAGGACAACACCACACTTCCATCCTCTTGCAAAGGGAATGCAGTTCAATGTCACAGCACTTTCCTTAATACCTCAGTAATCCCTAGAGCTACTTAAAGAAGTAAATTCCACCGGTAATGGGGAGATGAACTAACTGTTAGCAGGTTTCCTCTCTGTGCAACTTGGTTCTAAACAGGATCTTCGTGAAGGGGATTTGACTACAAACACCCATCAGCCCCATTATGTGAGGGGGCAAGGTCAGCTTTGTGTGATTAAACCTTCTCTGGGAGATGCCTTAGTTGATTTACACTGATTGCCAAGACAGTGGGCTGAATGTATTTCTGTTTGCTGTTCGTCCTCTGCTGCAGTTACCTTTCTGAATTGTGCTCATCCATCTTCCAGTGGCCAAATCTTCACCCCATAGCTTCCCTCCACAGCCTGTGTCCTGTTTCTGACTTGCTGCTGTTCCCTTCAAGGACATCTGTGTTGCAGATGAGTCTTAGGACAAATAGGCATCAAACTAACCTCCACTTCCTAATATGGTCCATGGCCATGACCAGGAGGGATTGCAGAACTGTTGAGTGAAGATAATAGAAAACTTCACATTTTGCTATTAGTCCAACAGTCACAGCAAGCTGGAGAGGAATATTTTTCTGAATAAATGATTATAGATACAGATATGGCTGTGGCTTGTCAGATGATGGTAGCTCTACATCTTACAAAATCACCGCTGCCTTCAACTCCCTCAGGAAAGATGTAGACTCAGGCAACATAACACAGATCACATATGGGCAGAATGAACAGCATCAGATGATGGAGAGGGAATTTAAAGGAAATTGTGATGTTTCCTCCGGGAGTGACAAGACCAAGCTGCACAGCTCCCCAGAGAATTCGATGACAAAAAGTAGGAAAAGGGGATCCCAGCTTGCCAGGCAGGTTATTTGGTTCCCTTGAAGGCCTCTCTCAGGGCTGGTCCCATCCCTTGAGCCAGCTCTCTGGAAAGCTGCTGCCATAAATGTCTCCCTGTGAATATCTGAGAGTGAAGGAAGCACTCTGCAAGATGTTGTTCTGAATTTCTTGTGCTGCAGTCAAATGATTTTCCTAGCGTTTAGCACGCTGAAAGGCAAATGTCAGCACGGTGTTTTAGCCAGTAGTCACTGCAGAAGACTGAGCTGACATTCTTTTAAGTGTGTCCAAAGACCACATAGAAGCAAGTGTTCTGCCTTATGGTAGAGACACCATTGCTGCATGTTGCTGAAATGAGAGGCTTTGGTCAGGCTGCGTGACAGGAAACCGAGTGGGAAAATGTTGGCTTCGGTTTCACTGGAGCCTCCCACAGCAGATGGGTCGAACATTTTAATAAGTCTTCTGAGCAGATGAGCTAAATGTTTTAGACCACATAAGTGCTGATTAGAGAGGCCTTGTGTGTGTGTGTCCCCATGCTAACATGTCAACTTTGCCAAAGCAAGAAGTACAAGGTTGCTGTAGTAACAGAATTAAAATGGTAAGAGAGAAGCCAGTGGAGGGTAAGGAAAGACTTTGAAAGAATAAAGCACATGTCCACCTCCTGGTTTCTAGTTTTCTATGGAGATAGACTAAAACAGATGGGAGATCAGATGTGGATTTAAGAGGTTAAAATGGGCTCATATAGCCAATGAGAGGTTGAAAAAAGGCAAGGACTGGTGGAAACTAGATGTGTAACCTCTAAGAAGAGGGGTTTACAAGAGACCTGTCTCCAGACAGTCTTGTAACTTATTTTCTCCAAAATATACTATTTAGTGGAGATGCCAGATTGGGTACATCACTGGGAGCCCAGAATGTGCTAGGCTTGAAAATCAGCTTTAGCAAGGGAAGGAGGAAATAGTGTGTTTGTTTACTGGAAATCTCTCCCAGGGCAGCAACACTCTGTAATATTGATTAGGAATAAATGGAACACATAAAATGAGTATTAATTTGTAAGATGGAGCTTAAATGATTTGCAAACTATTATTTGGCACAGTTACCTGTAGCTGTGACTTACAAGTCCATTCTGTCTCTGCATTGCCTGCACCGTCCTCTCCCCAGGCTCCCAGCACTCCATAGCAGGGACTGCCCAGGCAAAACCACAACTTTGGATTCTTTCCAGTTACTACTGATCTGTAGAAGCTCTATCATACCCACCCACAGCATGAGGATGGTATGGCACTGGGATCCAGGCAGGAGTATTTGTGTGGGTGGATGATGAGAGGGCAGAGAACAACCTATTACTCACCCACAAATGAGAGTCTTTGATGGGATGTGATCTGAGAAAACAAAATCCTTGAGGAAGTGAAGGAATATAGAAATTGAACATTGAAAAGGAAGAATTTTTTCTTTGGTTCTATCTTTTTCCACCATGGCAGAGAAACAAATGAGGGTTCAAAGTCCCCTATGAAGTTGTCAGTTAAAAAGAGAAGAAATATATCAGAATGGAATTAGACCTCATGGGCCAAACTCAGCGTTCAGCTGAGAATTCTCAACTATCAGCAGCATTCAGTCCTGGAATCTGAGTCCTCCCAGAGGCAAGAAACTAAAGATAGGGTCACAGAGAGTTTGGGTCAGCATGTCCATTGACAAGCATCTCTGGGGCCAACATAAAGAGCATTTTACTGGATCATTGCACTTGCATCTCTGTTGGAGGGAGACGTTTTGTACCTTCTCCCCCTTGAATCCACAACCTCTTCCCTTTCCCCTGAAGCCTGCAGAGGTGGTGTCCCTTTTCATTGGGGGAAAGTTTTCTTCCTCAATCTTCATTTTCTCAATTCATGTTTTGATCAGGAAAGTGGAAACTGGAGGAGAGGTTCATCGCAGCTGTGGAAATGTTCCTGAGAGTGTAGTATCACATGCATTTGTCAGTCCTGCTCTCAACAGCAAAAGCAAAGAGGCTTCCATCACTTTTGCTATGGCAACCACTCCATGCATTTTAGTTAAACTTCATTTCACTTCACTTCTTTTTACTTGATGATATTCAGCTGGAATTGTCCTTCCCATGGTCAAAAAGCCCACGACAGCCGCTCTGAATTCTGCCTGCATGGACAGAAATTGAAGGCTGAGGCAGCCCAGCCACTTCGACAGTGCAAACTGCCTAAATTAAAACATCTGCAATGTCTATACCTAGGCAAATAAATCCAAATTAATTCAATCTTACAGAGGAAAGTTTGTTTATTCATTAAACAGAGTAAAATTGTGAGTCAATTTGTAGACACCTGGGCTGGTATTAGCCTTCTGACACTGCAGTGTGAAACTGGCAGCCCACGTTCAGAGCAAGCTAAGAAATCTCACTCTTCCATCTTCCAGACAAACAAAGAAGAAGGAAGGAATCAATTTTAAGATGTCTCTTTCTTTTTTTCTTTTTTTTTTTTTTGGGGGGGAGGGGGGAGGAGATGAGTCATCAAGGAACCCTCTTCAGAGTTCACCTTCTCCATCCCACTCCTGGGGGAGTCTCTTTCCAGATTTCTGAAGATAAGTAACTCTTTCTGTACTTGAAGCTCAGACTTGTGTGTCAACCCCCTCCTCCCTGCCTATGCCAGCTCTCTGGTCTGTCTTGCCTGCGAGATATTCCTAATCAGGAGATGACTAATGGCACACTGCTGTCTACAGGAAAGTATCCCCAGAACTTGTTATCATTGTCTTTGGTGCCTGTCATTCAGATTTTGATCTAATCCTTCAGAGCCATCTTATAAAGAGGAGTGTGTAAATTTACCCTGCTACTGGTAAAACAAGAAAGAAGATTAGGAATTATGAGTTTCTTAGTCTTGCTGTCAACCTTCAAGGCTAAAACTAAAAGTAGTGGCATTTTCATTAATTCCTGTAGAGTCATCTGCATTTATTCCCTGCTTTGTTGTTGTTTAATCTGTTTGTACTATTTATACATTTGAATGCCATGAGTTTGAATCTGATCCCAATTACATCCTGATAAGTCAGGAGTAACCTTGGGAAAATCAGAGGTGTTTTGGGGAGTTAGATGCAAGCATAATTTCCAAAATCTTTCTCCCCAGTGAATTTTCTCTCCCCCTGAGGATCCAGGGAACGCATGCAGGCAGTTTATAATCTGGGTATTAGACTCCTTGCAGTGTTTCAATCCAGTCTATTTTACTCTTCTAGCTGTGTATGTTACTAGTCCACTCCTGCATGGAATTTTACCCAGTAGTAAACAGATTTGCCTGTGACTGCAGATTGTTGTGCAGCCTGTGACCTGTTATTTGTAAACAGAGAGACAAACCAAGAGGTAACTGTATATATACATAGAGAGAGAGACATATACTTATGCAAATCTTTGCAACTTTGCTCACACCTTGAATTGCACAGGTATAATACTGGCTGCTGCTAAGACATTGAGATTCAGTGGCTTCCAGTCCTTAAGCAACAACTCTGAATTGTACAGAAATCATTGGTGACAGGAGTAGCATGTGCAGGTGCTGGTGCATTTTCTTCCTCATGACTTTGCCAGTGCTGAAGGGCTCCTGGTATTCCAGCTCTGGATTCCAAGCAGACACAGTGTCATCTAGAGGAGAAAGTATGGCCATGCACATAGGGATATAGAGGGGATATATTTTTTATGGGAATAAATGTCCCAAATGAAACCAGTGTCCATATTGTTGCAAACTGCAGCTTTCCCTCCCTCATTATCTTTCTGGGTTATGTGTGTGTGTGGGTATGTGCATAGGGCATGACATGAAGGTCTCTTGGGAAACTCCTTTGTGATAAACCATAAAGAATATCTCACTGATTTGGGTCATTTATGTCTTTCTATTATCTCCTCCTTATTTCCCTTCTCAGGAGCACGACATGCTAACAATAACTTTTGATACTTCAGTGCCCAGTTTGAAATGTAGAAATAGCTTGGATAGTGAATTATTCTTTTGTAATTGGAGACAAGAGCCAGCAGGAGCCAGAAGGAGGAGATTGGCTTGCATTCACTTTCTCCTTCTAAAGGCCCTGCTATTTCTTTGCTTCTACTGTACAGGAAGCAGACAAGCTGTTATTTCTAGTTGTTGAGTACAATAGGGCTTGGAAGAAATACGTTGGGTTTATATTAACCTCCTGTACTGAAAATCTTGGCAGAGTTAACTCAGTCCTGTACCTTTGCAAGACGCGATAGATAAATGAATTATTGAGCAGTTCACTGCACAGGAGGTTTTTCAGCCCTGCTGTACAATAAAAGCACTTTTCTGCATGGGCATTTTGGGTAGCACAGAGGCATCGTGCTGGTTTTGGCCAAAATTTCCTTGTGCATGTCCCTGTTGTGCAGCCTCTTCTACTTTTGGAGAGTCGGTGTAATTTGTCCCCACAGATGGATATACTTATTTTATAAGGCACCCAGACAACTCTCTGGCATTTATGCTTCTTAATGATAGGCATTAGGAGAACATTAAACACAGTGGTCCTGGGGTTAGTTGCTTGATTGCGTCTTAAGATTCCATGCCGTGTAGGAGGGGGAAATGAGGAGTAACAATAACACAGCTTTAAAATATGCTCTTCAGTTAAAGTAAGAGCAGTTCCAAAAAGGCTGTCGTGTGGGAGAGGCATTGACACAAGCCTGGCAGGAAAGGTGATCTCAATCCAAAGTCGATTCCACCCAGGTCTTTGAAGATAAGCATCCATGAGCAGGAATAACTTTGCATGAGTGAATTCTTCCACAAGAAATGCAGCTGTCAAACTCATTTGGAGAGCATTTCTTCAGATGCAATCAGTTGCCTCCAGGCTTTGGAAACAGTGTGTTATTTAGACATTACCCCATGGGAAAGTGGGTTTAATAGAACCTTTGTGTAAAAGTATTTGTTTTTACCAAGCCCAGCTCTTACAGTCAGAGCTGTCCTAGGACAAGCTAGGATCACAGGAGGCATACAAAGGTCACAAGAACCTTTGGTTTGAGAACAATAAAGGATGTGGAATTACTAGTACAAACAAAACTAAACAATAATAGAGGATAACCTATCATTAGGTTATCATTCAATTCGAGTGCCAGAGTTTCAGGCACTCCAGTTTACAGAGTTTCAGGATCATCAGTGGTGACATGGAAGGTTTTGAATCTGCATGAGAGGAGGAGAAACTGCAACTCTAATTTTCATGCTTCCCATTAATACAGAACAAGTCTCAGTTCTTCATGCCACTGGGTCTCACCTCTGCTGGGTACCTGCTCTTGGCAGGCATTGATTTAATGATACTAGCAGGACATACGAGGAACTCAACAATAAAACTAAATTCTTTTAATATGACTGGGCACTTTCCTATGCTGTGACTGTTCAAGGAAAAGTAGATACCTGCAGAAGGCATGGGATGAATTGGTTCAGATCCTGATACTCAGAGGCATCTGACTGGGATAGACAGGAGGCTGTTAATGAGAGTTCATGAAGGTTCTTTAATTGTTATGGGGAGTACACATACGTCTTATAATCACATGTGATCGTATTCCTGGACTGGTCTATTCCTGTAGATTAATAGATACACCAATCCCACAGTGCCTTACTGATAGCAGGCTAATTGATAGTAGGTTGGGGGTTGTGCTTAGCATAGGACAAACCTCACATTTTGGGAAGGTTTGGAAAGTAGAGAGGAGAAATCCTATTTAGTCTTGTCCTCCACTAACACCGGACATACTGCACATCAAATCCTCTGCTTGTGTGTTAATCACCCCACTCATTAAGCAGTAGAAGCTGATTAAACAAAACTCAGTCAGAGGGTCTGATGATGGAGGTTGTGTTAAATTCCAAAGCAGATCAAATTAGATGACTGGATAAGTATTTGCATATATTAACATTAACTAGCCCTTTCTTTTGTAAAGATTTGGGCAACATCTTTCTGGTGCAGTCCAAATCAGGATTTTAATCATATTCTCACACGATCAGTTCATTTATGTTTCTGGTATTGCAGACCTGTGGCTACAAAGTAAAATACCTAATTAAAAATCATTAATGCATTAAGTAGATGTAAAGCTTGATAGGCAGATTGTCCTTTCTAAATCAACATTCCTGGGACAGTTAGAGCTGCATTTTGTGTTGCTATGAGACTCAGGAGTCACCGAGATCTAAATCCAATGACCTGGAGATTAGACGTGTTCAGTGACCTGAGTCATCTGAACCCTCTGTTATCTGAGAGATGTATTAATGTCAATGCTGCTGCCCTTCAGAGCAGGGGTTATCAAATCCTGCAGTGTCATTTCAGGTTCCAGCATTATGAAAACCTGTTGTGCCAGTTCAGGTGCTCTGAGGTGACCCATATGCAGATGTACTTTTCACAGTGTTTTCTATGTTGTTTCTGACATCCTGAACATTCAGGGATCCTACTAAAATCTGTGGAAGCTGCATGCCTTCTGCCCCTTTGTAAAGGAAAGGAGATGCTTCTGGCACTTTCATCACAGACCATTCAGCTGTGAGGGATTGTCAGGAGGAATACTTCACACCTTCATATACTTCAGGAATAGGACTTTCTGATGGGGATTGCTCACAGGCAAATGAATAGGAAGCACTAAGCAGGAATAAAAATCACCCTCAGTAAAACTTATTTCATTGCTTCTAATATGAGAATATCTGTGTGTAATCACGGTCACCCTCCATTTGTGTCACCTTTGCCAGTATATCCATAGTAGCAGGTCAGTGTTATCCTGTGTAACAATGAGTTCCCATGTGTTGCAAAATGTAAAAAAAATAAGAAAAATTACAAAATGCAGCTATTGGCGTGTGCAGGCAGCAAAGAACGGGAGGAAAGAGAGCAGTGATAAAGCTTTATCATTTCTTCCCTGCAGAAGAAATTCAAATGCACTCTACCCTATCAGTTTTAGGCAGACAGATGACAGATGCCTGCAGACTAGAAAGGCTCAATAATATTGCATTATTATTATGACTCCTTTAGAGAGGATAACATTTCAACTATTAAAATGACTTGCTTTGTGCTGGCTCATTGTTAACGACCCACTTTATCACCATCAGTAACCTGAATAGCAGTGCTCTCACTGCATATGGTAATCGAGAATCGATTTGCAGTCGGAGCTAAGCTTAGCTGCCACTACTGGAGTCTCAGTTGGCTGGAGATGAGGAGTGACTTCCAAACTGTTCATTTGTTCTTCCTCCTTTAAAAGCTGGTTAGGAACAGACCAGTAGCATCTTACTAGTATGTACCCAAATCTCTCTTTCTGCAAAATAAGCCTGTGTCATGCTTCTGAGATGAAACCTTATGAAAGTCCCTGTCTCAGGATTTGCTGTCTGACTGCAAGTAGTTGACTCAGCCAGTAACTCCTTACTGGTAAAAAGGGCTGGGAAAAGAACTTTCTGGGAGAAAAAAAGTCTTTTTGCACCATTACCCAAAGACTAAATATCCCTGTGGCCATGGTGTACACAGAGAATCACAGACTACTTCTTGATGTTGCTGATGTTACCCTTCTAACACCCAAATTATTTTTTTTCAGTCCATCTCACTATTAGGGGTAGGTCTCAGCACTGAGCTTCTGTCACTGTATTTTAAGCAGAGCAATCAATCAGTAAACCATACAGGCTTCTCAGATAATTAAATCTAAAACATAAAGGTAGTTCTGAAATCAGATTTAAGCTGTCTCCAGCCCACTGTATAACTTGTGTTAAGAAAGTGAGGCTGGTTAGCTGCTGCCTCCAAAGAGAAACAGAAGTTAGAGGTGTCTGTTTTTCTAGAACAAGAGATGTGCTTTGAAATCTTAAACCTCACAGATGATCTCCAAACCAGCATGTTACAAATATATGTAATCTGCATTCTTGACCCCAAACACCCTCTAAATCACACCCTCCAAGTACTCAGATCCCCTCTGGCCATCCAGAGGATTCATACTTAAAAGGATCTCAAGACATCTTTAATTCATCTGCCTGCCCTCAGACACAGATCCATTCCCTCTTCTGAGCAGAGGTTGCAAAGTTTCCCAGCTTGTTGTCACTGAACACCTCGAGGATTGTGCTCAAAGAATCAGGGAGAACAAGTGCTTTCTATGTTATTTTAGTGTGAGTGTTTGTGTTCTTCTGAAATGCACAGAAAGTATTATCAGTAGCCTCTTGTCCTTATAAAGGTCAGAGAGAGCATGACGGTAGTTTTTACAGCAGTAGAGTGAAAGAGCTTGGATTGCCTCTTAGGGCACTGAGAATATGGTCTGAACCATGACTTGACACAGCTGAAATTCCTCCCATACTGCAATGGAAGGAAAGATGTTGCTACCTAGTGGTGACAAACCATCCTAGGAAACATCATCCCACCAGTGTCAATGAGACCAGGGCACGGTCAAGCCACAAAAAAAGCCACTGGTGAAACTGGCCACAACAGAAATCATTCCATCTATAGGGTGCCTGATGGAGAGGAGTCACAGTTTGAGCTGCTGTAGTTGTTTTGTCAAGTCTTTATTTCATACTGTCACTAGATAGATACTTTCCAAAGCACTAGAGAAGAAAAAAGTCAGTGCTCATAATTGCTTGTTACAAATTGTTACAGCTCTTTGATTCCAGACAGTGAATCAGTCTTTAAACATTAGCATTGCTAGGTGTATTTATTGCATATTAATTAGTGCACATGCATGCATTTGAGATTACTGAGCATCTTCTTCTCAGGATATTAGACTTCCAGAGAAGCTGCTCACCTCAGGCACAGATATCCTGCAGTAAGCAGATTCCCACTGGGCAAAGCTCATTAATTAATGAGAAGTTCTGGATTAGCATTCTGAAGCCTGGCTTGGAAGTGGCCAGCTAGGAGCAGCTGAATGAAAATTAAACCTGACTGCCTCGTGACAGCAGGACACAGCTGCGTGCTCTCCATTTCCCTTCTGACTTCTCCATTCCCCTGTGAGGATATTCAGCTTCAGCAGAATCTGTCAGACATTCTTTAATTTGCTTCAGAAACTCCTTGTAGTGCCTGTAAGTACTGGGAGGAGAAGGGGAACTTGGCAGCACAAGGGAATGATGGTGTCAGAGGTGGCTAGAAAACACTGTCAGTCTTAAGACTGTATTAGCTTGGAGACCTCAAGAAGATTTTAAGCTCCTTAATGGGAACAGTCTTAAAGATGGTATTATTATAAAAGTATTCACAAGGAGAAAAGCCTTCTGTTGCCCAGAACTTATATAAAGCTGAGTAAGCTTTTCTGAGGGATAAGGCAAAGGAGGGTTGCCAACAAAATGGACCTACAGGAAACCACAGTGGGGTCCCTGGTGCGGAACCTGTGAATGCTGGTGAGAAGGAAGTGATGTAGGATTTATAGATGCCAATCACAAAGGAAGTATTAGATCCTGGCAGTTCTGTGTAGGCACAAAAAGATGCACTAAACAATATTCTGGGATGGAGCAGGGTGACATAGCCTCAGCCTTGGTTTAGGAAGACCGTTGTCCCTCTGCAAGGAGGCATTGGTCACCTTCTTGTCTGTACTCTAGTTTTTATAAAAGGAAAAATTAAAAGTTTCAAGGGTTCCAGACAGACTCATTCCTTTTCTCCCTCATCTTGGAATCTCAGCTTTCATGAACACAGGCAGAAGATGCAAATTTCCCTGTGAGGCCCTGGTAAGTATGTTTGTATCAACATAATGATGACTGTTCTTGTTCAGCTCATGACATGTCTTCTTCTTGAACTTTAAGCAAACATCTCAAATGATGATTTAGGAGTTTTCTGTTATGACTCTTCACTCTGCTTAAGGCATTGCATTACACACTCTGCCACAGTGCATCTTGACTAAGAGGAAATCTCAAGTCACACACACGAGTGATACAGTCAAACCTCACATCACACTTAACCATTGTCCAATGAGTTTTCAGTTTAAGCAGACAAGACAGATCAAGGGTAGGAAAACGACTGCTTTTCCTTCTGTATCCCTATATTGATTCTGTCAGACAGAAAAAGAAAACCTCTACTGACTTAAAACCCCATCAACTCCAATATCCGACTGAGGGAGACGAGGACCTTGGTGACAGCCATGGCCAGGTCTGGGATGTCCTCTAGTGGCCAGCATGGCACGGTGGGAGCTGGAGGAAAGAAGCAGCTTTCTGGAAAGAGGCAGATAATAGCTTCCCTAAGCATTGCTTCGGCTTCCTGTGGAGAGAAGTCTGGAGAGTTCCAGATATTTTTGTCTGTTGTTAAATTCAGCACACAGTTGCCATTACAGGCCTCTCTGAGAGCCTGATCACTCACAGCGTGAATCCTATACTGCAATACTGAATAAAGCAAAGTACTTACCGTGCCTGCAAGAAGGAGAGAGATAATGCTCCTATATTTCCATAGAGGCTGTAAAGCAGATCTGAAAGTACGGTGGTGCCAGGCTTCTCTGGGTGCTTTGAGCTTAGCAGGTGTGCAGGCACGGAGCTCTGGCTCCATGTGAACACCTCCCCACTTTGAGATCAAATAGTGAAGGGGCAGGGAGTCTGAAATGAGGCCTCATCTCTAAAGAGGTTGGATCTTGGTCACACACATGAAGCAGAAAGTTCAAGGGAAGTTCATTGTCAAACCTGGGTCACAGCAGTGCATTTTACCTGAGTTGGGGAGACAGATTTAGCCTCTGTCAGTTTTTGAGAAGCCATGTAGTCAATTCAAGTTGCCAAGTGTTGAGAAACACTGTAAAATTCAGCTGGTGACTCTGTCTTAGAGGAAAGTGATGAACAACTCCCGTGTTATATTTCTTCATAAGACAAGAAATGGATGCAGTGTGAAGAAGTCAAGACTTATTTTTCACCCAAAGTGCTTAAAAATTAGTTCAACTTGAAGTAAATGTTGCAGTCAATTTGTTTTTCCACTACCCAACCTGCTTTGTTAGTAATGCAGAAGTAATAGAAAAAATATATTGACAGAACTGTATCTGCAGAATACAGAGCAAAGTCTGCCTGTGCTCACGGGGAAGGCTATTACCGATTGCTGCAAGAATGTTTCTCAAAATGGTTTATAAGGCATCAGCAAGTCTTTAATTTAACTGTATGCCATTATTACATGCTGAGTGTGGTTTATTATTGTGCTAATAAACCATAAAGAAGACTCTATAACTTCATTACCACAGTCAATTGCCATGTGCAGTGTTAATTTGCCAACAGATCATTAATTGCCGGTACTCGCTGCAATGGAGACATAAAGCAAAACTATTGGGCAGAGTTTCTTTTCCAGATTCTGTTCTGCTGACAGCAGTAAGACTGAGCAGACACAATAATAGCTGTGATTTGCCAGTAGAAAGGCTTCTGTATTTTGATTTGAACCTTTAAAAACGCATGTTTTACACTACCCAAGGATTTCACAAATGTGTCTGTTCTAGGGAGTATCATTTTTCTATAGAGAAAAACCAAACCAAAATACCTCATTTGGCTGAAGCAATCTCTTCAACAAAGTGCTAAACTGCATTGTCATATTGGGTCTTGGGCGATCTACTTTGTACATAAAGTTGTTTTGAGTCCTCTTTGGCTACCTAATGGACAGTACCACGTGCACTGTTATGGGCCCCTTGGTGGCTGGCAATATGGTGCCTTTCTTTTCAGCAGATAGGCAAGCTAGAGTGCATTGGGAAAGCTGCTGGAGTAGGAAAATGCAGTTTAATGTTGATAGAAATAAAGATGTTTACATCAGTCCAGCAAAAAAAATAAAACATTTAAATTTTGGGATAGTGAAAATGCCAAAACACCCACAAAAATCTCTCATCCTGTGAAAACTTCATCTTTGGCCTGATTCACAATGAATCCAAAAACTGGGATTTTATCTGGGGATGAAATTCTAAATTTTGCTCTTCTTCATCTGTAGATTTTTTTTCCAGTTTCTGAGCAAAAAGGTAATGGGCCTGATGTGACATGTAATGATCCTGATCCTGTATGTGGTGCAGATCTCACTCTTAATGATGCCATTACAACAGGGAAATTCTTAATGCTCACTTTCCCTGGAGATATGCAACCCCACTCCACTGAGGTGCAAGAAGGGGTTTATTAAGGCTCACAGGAGGTGTTCTTTAAATTCCTAACTAAACTGCTGGCACACTAATGTCCTTCTGCAAAGGTGTTCTTACAGTTTATTACCTAGAAATCTGAAAGGTTATAAAGTGAAAAAACATTCCTGCCACAGTCAATGTGGGATATTCCTTTCCTTATACACCCCAGAGGATTAACATAGTGGGACTTGATACTGTAATACAGACATGTTAGAGTACTCTGCAGCTCTCACCACCCAGAGATGTCCTGACTCCTGTTCTGGGGAAAGAGCTGATGTCCAGCTGGGAAGTTTCTGTGGTTCTGATGACAAGGTGGTAATGTAACACCATGGTCAGCTTCACCCTGAAGCTTGTTTCTAATTAGTAGGAATAAGGTAAGGGGAAAAATACAAGTGAGAGAGTGCTTGAAAGTTTAAGGGCATTAATTGCCTCCCAGCTGTCAGGGTAGTAATTAAATTCATCTTGTTGACTTCAGCTTTGTTGCGATTATATGAAATTAATCTTCAAACACACTGAAAGCTTCATTTTAGTGCTGAAACCAGCAAATCCTAAACAATATGCAGAGAAGCATTGGCATGCATCTGGCAGTCACCCAACTAAAAATGTCAAGTTAGAGAAATGTGAATAAACTTTTCTCACAGTTTGCTTTAGCCCATCATTTTTTTTCCCCTCTTTATTCTCCTGACCAGGCTAGAACTACAACCATCTCTCTGGAAGAGCAGAAACTCAGCTGACAAATCATTTGAAGAGGTCACAAAAGTCCAGTTGCAATTCTTCTCCCACTCCTTAGCTGAAGCTGGATTAGATGTAAAGGATTACTCGGAAATTTCAGCTCTCAAAGAACAAATCCTTCCTGCTTGTTAACTTTCGATTAGTGCTGTCAGCCTCCCGGTGCTATGCATCACACAAAATTAAAAGCAGTTTCTGCCCCAGAAATCTGGAACTCGAGCTCCCTGCTTAGTATGCAAATGCATTACCTGACTTGTGCATATGTGTCAAAAATTTATGCATCAATGTAGTCAGTGAAAGCTTGTTATTAACATCAACTAGTACGCTAAGCCCTTTTTATGTAAGTGAGGTGTGCATAAATACATTCATGCATTTTACATCCCCACTTTCAGAAAAAAATGTCATTTTTCCATGAATATATAAATACCCTTGTAACTGCACTTACTGAATTAATCAAATGATGTTCACTCTTATACAGCGATGTAGCAAGGAATAATCGATTGGGTGGTCGTTTACATCTAGGCAGAGATAATGTTTATTATCTCTGCTTGCTGCTTTTAGCTGCCAGATTCTGCCTGATCATATTGCCAGCATGACTTAAATTTTTATGTTCTGATGTCATCTTTGAGAAGTCAGCAATCTCAGTAACCAAAACCTGCAGCAAGAATGACCCACTTTGCAGGGTATGAGATGGTAGGGTACCCTATGGTGTGCAAGATCTATGTGGAGAAAATAAACAACGAAATCCATATTGTGTGGACAAAAAGGTAGCAGAAGAATAGCAGAAGTCAGTTGTGTTTTCTCTCCTGAATGTGGACACTCAGTTACTATTGTTGAGTTACATCCACTGAACAAGTATCTGCAGGTGAACTGAATGCCATAACTTCCTGGGCTGCAATCAGTGCTCCCTTGTACCTGTTTTAACAATGGAGGATGCCCTTTCTCTTACCCTTGGCCCTTTCTCTTACCCTTGGAGCAAGCAGTTGGCACAGGAAGTAGGATGAAGTAGTTTATAATGCTCAATTTCCTATACCTGGTCTCCAGCAGCAATATTCACTAGCCACTGTCAAAGGAGGGCACTCACTGGTCCCAGAGGTGTTGCACCCTGTGAAAGTACCTGGAAACAGTGTGTCCTATGGTGGGGAACACTGGGAAGTACTGGGATCTAGCTGGATCCTCTCTGATTCCTCAAAACTTTACTAGGGTGCATTATTCCACGGTCTGATTGACTGACAGCTCTAGTGTCCTCTTATCTGGATACTCATTCCCACTTCTTTGTAGCACCCATCTGCTTCTCTACCTGGTCAAAGGCTGCAATCAATACCTGCCTCTTCATGCTGTGTACCAAGGCTTCATAGGATTTCTTCGGGGATAATTATTTGACATCAGTCTGGATAATGGAGAACACTACTGACTCATTTTACCTTCAAGAGCCTCATTCAATCCTGTGATGCTGTGTTACAACATATAACCTCTGTTCCTTGCCTCTAATACAGATTATGCTGTACAAAAAAAGTCAACTGATAGAGGGCAGAGCTCAATTTTCCAGAGCTTGTATTACAAGGAAACAGTTTGCACATGAAACCAGCTCCTGGATGCAAAGCCTGGCTGTTGATGTGGCCAATCTGCTTTTAAAACCATTGATTTTCCCGAATCTTACTAAATATTGCCTTATAGTCCAAATTTGTAGAAGTCCTAGTACAAACTGAAAAGCACTGGGGTAATTTTACTCTTCTGGCAACCCAGAAGTCTTAATGAGCAGAGAATAGCCATGATGAATTTTATTGCCATTGGCTGTACACCTAACAAGCATCCATGGCAGCTTCCAACCACATGCTTGTGTTCCAGCTGAAGGCAGCTCTTGGCCTTGCTGTTTGCAGCTTCCCCCTGAAGGGAAGAGCAATGACAAATTACTGCCAACATGTGTAATACTGCAGGCCATGAATTTCCATCAGCAGAAAGAGATGGGACTGGTATCTCAGATAAATCTTCTTCACTTCATTGACTGCATCATCCAAAAGTTTTCATTTGGATTTCAACAGGAAATGAATACCTTATCCATATGGGTTTGAGCAGCACTAGATCTCTGGGTAAACTTCTAAAACAGAGATGATAGTAAACTACTGGAGCTTTGGGAAATTCAGTTCAAGTCCCAGTATCAAAGAAGTTCAGGTGTGCTCTGTTAGCTCATTCTGACCTGGCTCCTGTCCCAGAAAACTTGAGATGTTTAACTAGGGTGTCTAAGGACCCTAATTGTTGTATGCTCTCTCTGCAACCCATGGTTAGAAAGAAGCCTGCAAAAACAAAGATTTACCCACCTAAGGTTTGCAATATGGAAAATTGAAATAATGATTGTAAGGCGTGGTGTGGAGAGTGAGGGTGCTGAGGGAAGACAAGCCACTGCAAAGTTTGTTATTTTCTGAAGGAAATGCTGGAGTTCCTGGAATTCACTGTACTAAGACCTGCTGAGACCTTGTTTAGTAGAGCTTGCCACAGGGTTTTGGCTCATCTACTAAGATAACTAAGAAAATAAATTGCAGGTTCAGGATACAACCTAACTGCTGATTTTGTGACCAAAAATAACTTTTCATCTACCCTTACAGTCTAGTCCTCCATCCCAGCAGAGGAGTGCAGCTGTGGTTTGTGTTTGCAGTAATACTGGCTACCCTGTCAGGTGAATGAATTCTGCTACCAAATTCCAGCTGAAGCATCTGAGGCCTGGGAGAAAGCAGTCCTCTGCCACACTCCCACCAGTCCTGGAGCCCAGTGAGCTGCCTGTGGCTCCAGGGTCGGCACAGCACAGGCAGGAGCAGACTCTGTGCAGCTTCTCCTTCCTGGAGCTGGCAAGATCTGCACTGCAGATATATCCTGGGATCTTCTGGTTGTTGAGGATCTTAAATACAGATTCCCTCTTACGAGACTTTTCCTACCTTTCTCATTAGAAAACAGGAAAATTACTGACTCTAAATTTAACCCGAAGCTTAACTCTTTAACCCCAGTTTCTTTTAGAACTATTTATTTTAGACTTCTTTATTATATTTTGAGCAGTGCTGACAGGCGATAGTTCTGGAAGAGTGAAATGTCTTGCAACCATGGTAACGCAATGTACTCATTGCAAAGTTTTCTGATACTAAAAGAATTAGTTTAACACAACCTCACACATGAGTTTCCTGTGATATTCCAAGGCCTTTTGTTTAAAAGCACAGAACCCTTTGAATGATCAGGTAACACTGTAGAGAATCATGCTACATAGCATCTGCCCCTGGAACACATGACAGCAACAAGCCCAAAGGAATCTGCCCAGGAAAGCTGTCAAGCTGGAAAAATTGGAAGTACCATCATTAAAGGTGCCTTTCTTCTATTCTGGTGCAGAATTCCCTTGCTTCAGATATAAAGACAGGTAAGAAAAAGTGGTTTTATAAATACATTAACAACAAAAAGAGGGACGAGGAAAAATCTACATCCTTTTTCTTCACTGAAAGGGTAGTTAAACATTGAAATGGGTAACTGAGGGAAGTGGTGGAGTCTCCATCCCTTGAAGTGCTCAAGAAGTGACTGGATGTGGCACTTAGTGTTATGGTTTAATTGACAGGGTGGTGTTTGGTCAGAGGTTGCACTTGATGATCTTGGAGGCGTTTTCCTGTCTTAATGAGTCTACAATTCCACAATCTTTAATTTAGCAGCAATCTGGTTTGATTTGTAAAGAGAAACAGAAGCCCTACCACTGACAGCAAGAAGCAATTCCTCTCATCTTTTTCACCTTGCCACCCTTTCTCCCACTGGGATAGGAGAAATCACTGCTACGTCCACTGTAAATATTACACACAATTTACCTCTCTCCATTATCCCTGTCTCTCTCCTGAATTTATATCTAATCTTACTCCTTTTCTTCTGTATTACGCCAAATTAAAATCCCCTAAGTGCATGAAAAATGGTGACTGTAATGCCTGAACAAAAATTAATAAAGCCAGGAGAGAACATGAAATCAATAATCTAATTCTGACAGCTTCCTTTGTCTCTGTGGCCAGGCTATAAGGATGTACTAGTGTTTCCCTCTGTTTAAAATTAATTGAACTATTTTATCATATCAGATAAGAGTGCACTCTTTGTGCTATTGAAGTGATAATTATGACATGATAATTATGGTCTGTGGCCAGCATGATTCTGTGAATGAGTCAGCACAGGCAATTAGTTTGAGACAGCAACTTTATGTGAATGTGTCCCTGCAGACAGCAGCTACAGGATGGTCTGTCTGCTTATTATTTTCTGATTCCTTATTCACAAGAGGATAAGGCTTTTTTAATTTTGTTGTGATTTGGGGGTTTTGTTATTGATTTTGTTTCCAGTTTAGATAATCCCTTTGTATAAATATATAATGGCAGCAGGAATCAGAGACAGAAAAGGACAGCAACACAACAAGTCTATACGGTTGTGAAGTCTGAGCTCTGTGGTGGTGTCCTTTGAGAAATTCTGTTTGATACCAGGATGATACGGGCTCCCTATGTCTGCTGTGCCTTAGTGTGACTCCATTAAAACTGATCCACCTTGGAGTTTTCTAAATCATCTATCACTGTAATTTCCTGCTGACAACTCTATGCCCCTCTGAGCTTGCTGAAAAGCCTAAAGAGTGCTGGAAGAAGGAAGACAAAATACTCGTTAGCAGAAAAGATTAGAAGCATCAAATGTTGCTGGAGAACTGGTTAGTTTTTGCAAGCTCAAAGCACAAGGGATTTCGTCCCAAGCCATTTACAGTCTGAACCAGGAGACAAGGTAAGAGAGATATGTGCAGATAATGAAATAATGAAACAGTTTTGGGAGACAGGGAAGCATGTATGGAAGTAAAATTTTTATATTATTTGCTTCTAGAAGGAAGGTAGGAAAGGAGAGGGTTGTTTGTTTCCAGGAGTTCTTGCCCTATGTGATCTCAGGCAAAAAAGGAATAATTCTGCTCTCAAAACACGTCAGTAAATCATTGCAATAAATAATACACAGGGCAAGATACTGAAAAATGAAGAGAGAACACAATATGGAACAGCTGCTTACTAAGTGAACATCACCCATCCTGTGAGCTGATGAGACAGTGGAAGATACCGTATGTGATCATACAATTAATGATGATGCCTATCAGTTTGATCCAAAAGAGCTGATTTAGGGCCACCTCCCCTAGCTTCACAGGGTTTAGTTTTGCAGCCTTAATTTTTTTTGACTCTGTGTATAATTATATCTTAGCTGTATTATTCATTTATCACAATGTTTATTTCAAAGCTGCTTCCACCTTAGGCATGCAAATATGAATGTCAGAAGATCAGGCCAGAACCAAGGCAGCTGAAATGGAAAGGAGATATTTTTATTCCTTGAATGTCATAGTATGTTGCCATCTGTGAAATTTCAGAAAAGGTGCCATTCCCTCATCCTAGATCCCTAGTAGATGTGATGAGCTGCAAGGGAACTGTCAGCAAGAAGGGTTTGTATATAACATATTGCCTCCTGATAAAAGGAACAACACATGTACAACATGTCACTATTAGGTCTGGATTTAGAGCTGAAGAGACAGATGCTCTCTCATACCCACAGTGCTCCATGGAATTCTGCATACTCCATGAGAACGTGATTCCTGGAAAATCATGGGCTTGTCCCATGGCTTGTAGGAGAGAAAAATTATGTGTCCTGTAATGTTCACAAAAAAGGCATTTTTATTTATTGGGGAAGACCAAGTTGGCTTGAGAATAAACCTGGGCTGTGCTTATGGCTTGCTGGTCAAAAACAAACTGGAAAGATTGCCCCATGCAGCCAAAGTGACAACTGCTTGAGTGACACATAACAGAACTCCTCGATGTGAAGTGCCTGGCCTAAACCCCAAATTCAAATGTAAGAACAGCTCAAAGATCAATGTCAATATATTTTTTCCAATAAGGAATTACATTCCTTAATGTTCCAGTCCTCTCTTCATGTGATTGCAGTACCATTCTAAATATCCTCTTTCTTCTTCTCCCCCCTGACACACAAAGAAAATGGTTGGACATGATAGCCAGACACATTTTCAGTAGCATTTTCCCATCACTTACATAACTGGATATGAATATTGATAATTGCTGCCTCTGACACGCTTCTTGTTAACAGGTTTCAACCTGCAAGAGAATCCAAAATACCATGCATAAAATCCTAAATATTAAAATTCTCAATCTCTGCCAAAAATAATATTTCTAACTTCCCAATTTCTTCCCTTGAATAAAGAGAGGAAAAAATTAAAAAATAGTAGAATGAAAGAAATGTTGGCTGGAGAGGACCTCTGGTGGTCCAAAGCTCAAATTCCCATTTGAAGCAGAACTATCACCAGCAAAGCCAATAAAGAAAGCTCTTATCAAGCAGAGATGCTCCCCACTTGTGTTTTTAATTATGTATGCTCATTCCCTTCACACAATAAGGCAGGTTTCTATGTTACTGGGGAAACCACAGCCTAAGAACAGAGTGCAGTGGTGCAGGGCTTGGCAGGGAGAGGAGCTCTGAGCTGCAAACAGTGGTGCACCAGGGGTGGAAAGGTGTTTTTCAGCTCAGCCCTGCTGAGTCAGCAGAAAGGAGCATGAGCTCAGGGGCACAGCTGTGAGCCAGTGGATTGTGCCACTCAGGGCTGCTTCATGTCCTTGTACCATAGCAGGGACGTGAGGGATGGAGATTCAGTATGTCCCTATCATCTCTGATTGTGTGGGACGTGGTTGGAGGTTCACAATCAATAGTTGGAGTTATTTGGGAAGGACCATGAGCTATTTGGGAAGGGCACCTTTTCAGAGATGGAACAGGAGCTATAACTGGACCCCTTTCATGTGCTCTGGTCATATTATGCCAATTAAATTGTTGCATGGGGTCCCTGGAAGCTCTGCTGGGATGACTGAGGACTTTTCCTGAAGTAAGCAGTGTATAGGGTGAACAGGAGGTCTCCTTTCAGGGTTCCCCTCCCAAATTCCAGGCCAGAAGAAGGAAGTTTTGCATGTAGGACTGTGGAGACACTGAGAGAGCTGCCCTTTGCAAAAAAAGCCCTGAAGGTCACTATGGATCACACAAGTAAGTCCCCAAAGGCTGCCTGGCCTCCTTTGCCCACTGGACTGCATTCCCATATTGCTGCAGGAGCAGCCCTGGAGATGGGTGAATGCTGTATTCCTTTCTTCAAGATCAGCTGTGCCCTTGGAGAATATTTCACCTTTCACACACAGGAGAAGGGTAAGACATGAGAAATCATGTTTTTTATGGATAAGGAGAGATCCTTTCCCTGTGCCTAGAATGGAACATGTAAAAGGGAACAACTCTGGCAATTTCAACAACTTGTTTCAGATCTTAGGGCAATAGTCCCATTGTAGAAAAGATCTTGCCCCGTCACATAGACCTTATGAATAAAGATTCATTCACCCCTATGAAACTCTATGCAATGACTGTTCAGATGGCCAGGTGTATTGATGCAGTGATTGACAGTAGGTAAACTTTTATGGTTATTTCCAGCACAGAGCAATGAGTCTGATGGTGGCAAAAGGGTTGTATCACTCATAGTATCTTGAAATAAATGGTAGAAGAAAATCAGCATTCACTTGCTGAACTGAGTTTTTGGCCAAGATTTTGTTACTGAATAAGTGACTGATGTTACATGTAATTCACTGATTACACCAACATATGTTTTACTGAGAGTGACAGTAATGCTGAAAACATGGCAGTATCAGGATGGGAACCAAAATGTCTTTACACAGGGCTAATGTTTAATAGAGCAACTCATACAAGTGGAACAAAAGTGAAGTTAGCAGGACTATGCTGAAAAAGAATCAGTACAGTTGAAACTGTACAGTTTGTGGCTATTTGCTCTGACTTTAACTTACTGTGAAATCCAGCCTATATCTTTGATCAAAGTTCCCCAGTTCCTGTCATTGTGAGTGAAGGGAAACAAGACATATGGCCCTGTATGGGGTTGCTGGAGAACCAGAGAAGTAATCTGAGCTTTCTTTGCGCAGTTTGAACAAAAATTCTTAAACAATTTATCCTACAATGACATCTGGTGGTTGTTTTTCTTTGACAGGAAGCTCTTGCAGAAGTATCCTGCCAAGAATTGCCTGAGGAGGAATATTCCCATGGTAATAATTAGCTGGGTTCTACTTTTGGGGAAAAGTACAAATATGTTAGCAAAATTGAGCACTTTTTCAGTTAGTAAGCAGCAGCACATAGACCCTCCTTGGAGACAGCCACTGTGGCTAATTGTCTTGTTGGGAATTATGTGATGGTTGAATATCCAGCAGAGAAGCCACTGGTGCATCTGAAAAATGTACTGGTTCATTCTGAGAGCAGCCACTGTTCAGCCCATGAATATGCTGTGATTTGTCAGACATCAGAGCCCCCCTGCACCCATTTTGGCAGCAGAAGTTATGAGTGCACTCAGGAGCAGGGCATGTCCCTGTCAGCAGCTGAGTTGGGGTGCTGAGTGCTCTGCAGAGAGCGAGCCCCAGGTTTGTAAGCAATGCGGTGGTGGCAGGGTCGGAACATCCAAAGGCAGATTGCCTCCCCCAGGCAGCCCATATGAAAGTCCTAAAAGACAAAATGACCCTCAGTTGTCTCTTTCCTGGAGCTGAGCACCGTGCACTGACTGGAGAATACTGTGAGCCAGTCTCTGCTCATGGCTGCAGGTGCCTGCTCAGGAGCTGGTGATGCCCAGCACTCACCAAATCCATCCCATCTGTGGGGCCTCCCCTCTCCTTCTCAGTGCTGCTCACATCCTCATGGCCAGAGCGTGGTCCTTGGATGCTTGTCCCTGTGGATATCAAGGTGGACACTTTGCAGCCTGTGGCTATCACAGGGGAACTCCTGGCCACCAGGTGGAACCCAAGCCATGCCTGTCTTCTCAAAATCTCACTGCTAGAGGCTCCTTTCAGAAACTTGAAGGCAACTCAGTGCTCCTCTTTCATGGGGTTGTCTGTACTGGACAGGCTGCAGGGGAGAGTTGCTGCCCTGTCCCAGGAGAACTCGGGTCAACAGGGGGAATTGTCCAAGGGAAAGTTTCACAGGCAGCAGCAAGAGGTGGAGTTTTGAAACTAATTTCTCAAAACAGACATTGGAAGAGGAAACTGAGCACACAGTGGATAACATGTGGAAGGAGTAACATGAATGAATTTCATGGACTTTGGTCCATATTAAAGTAATGCCACAGGGTAACAACTAAGCCCTGGCAGCTGTTAGTGTCAAATGTTGCCTTGTTATTGGGGAAAATAGCAGAGAACTGCTGAGCTTGGTCTATAGAGGTCTCAGTCCTACAGTCAGGATCCAGCTCAGCTGGATTTCTATCTGATACTCAGCATATTCAAGCCCAACATTATTAGTGAATGAGATTGAATATTGTTTCAGTTTGACTTCAAACTAAACTCTTCACTGTGATATCCTCAAAGGTTTTTGCTTTGGAAATTCACTGGTTAATGCTGGGAAGCACTAACCATTACTAGTACTGGCTTTTGTTTGCTACAAAATTCTTTTTTTCAATATTTTACAAAGGATTTGGAGGATTTTTTAAAATAGGTTTTTTCACGAAAGACTGAACAGAATTGTGGGGGCTTTTGTTGTTATTTTTTTTGTTTTGTTTTGTTGTTGTTGTGGCCTTTTAGAAACTTGAAAACTTCTGGGAAATACATATATATATATATACTATTCAATCTTTCTCCTAGGGTTAAGCACAACCTCCCCCTTACCCGAGCAGGATGAGGATGCAAACAGCTGTTGCTGTTTATGCTCTAGGACTGTGCAGGCTCCCCCCAGAGAAGGTATATGCACAGTAGCTCATACATTTGGGACCCCTATAGCTCTGCTGCTGCTGCAGCTCTTTTCCCTTTGCTTCCCTGCGGGGACCAGCAATTATGAGCTCTTTTATTCCTCCCCCCAGAGACGAAGCCCATGAGGATCATACATGGCTAATACTCTATGGCTTGTTGACTCCCACATCAAAAATAATTTCTTAATATCTTTGTTCTCTTTAACCTACAGTTTCTTCCCATTACTGGCACTGAGAGTGTATCTGTGATTTCTGTTGAAATCCCTGGCTACTCAGGATGCACCATAGGTTCCCTGAGCAGTATCACAAAATCTTTATAATCCTTATGTACCTTTATGTTCGGTCTTGTTTATTTGCAGTTGTTTCTTGCCACTGAGGTATCAGGATCTGAACTCATTTCTTTCATGGTTTAACATCCTAAATGTGTGAACATCTTGCACCATGATAAGATGCCATAACCCAGCTCTACCATCTGTCTGCTGGTTGGAGAGTGGAGCACTGGGATGTTTCACCAGAAAATGCCACAGTGTTTTGCTTCGACATCAAAACATGTGAGTTTTGTTTTCTTGTTCTTTTTTTAAAATTTTGCTCTTCTATTAAAATGTGACTGAATTAGGTCATGCAACCTGAAATTAAATATTTCCTTTCTGGACCAGTGAAAACTTTCTAATTGGTCTGAAATTTGATCAGAGTGTGTTTTCATTTTTCTTGGAAGACCGTTGTCTTTGTGAACTTGACTTTATGCTCTCCCCTGGAAGGAAATACATGACTTGAAAACAAGGTGATTAGAAAACCAAGTGGATTGGAAAGTGTGTAGCTCACCTGTCTCACAGGTAGTTTCTCATGTGTAGCATTTCTTTTCCTGAAATGCCCCAAGACCCAGCGCAGTATTAGGGCTCTAGCAGCTCAGCCCTGACACCCTACAAGACCTTTCCCACCTCCAGCAGCCCACTTTTCCCTCTTCCAGAAGTTCTGTCTTTCTAGGAGAGCTGGCAGAGCCAGATGTGTGTCACCTCCCCACATCTGGCTCAGAAGGCTGCAGGAACAGCTCCAGCTCCAACCTCTCTCTGGAGAGGGTTTGTGTCAGCTCAGGGATTAGCACGTGTTCACTTTTGCAGCACTTCGTACCGGGGCAGCAGTTTCTGACAGTGTGTTAGGGCAGATGTGACTTCAACATCCTTCCTAGATCAAAACCCCTGGGACTTTTGTGGCCTTTCTGTCAGTGCTACTGAAATAACTTGGGCTTCTTCCCTTCCACCTGCCAGACACGTGCAGAAATGGGTGACAGGCACGAGACAACATAAATGAATTTTTTATAATGACAAAAAGATTCCAGAAGCTACAGGAAAACTGCTTGGACATTGGATAGAATTAAATGAATATGCAGAAAGGTAACAGATTGTATATGTAATTTTCCCTGGATTCACCACTGCAATTTAACACTACTGGAAGGAAATGATTTGCTGATTAAAAAGTCTGAACTTCGCAGCAGCAGCAGCCCAGCTAATATTTCATGAAAACACTGTTGCACCATAGACAGACACATTGTATTGGCTGTAGGGCACTGTCTCATCTGAAAACACCCATTTACAGTAGTTACACAATTAACAGATATATTCCCAAATAACCAACTGTGTGACTATTTTACCTTTTTTAAAAAAATTTTTAATAATATTATTTCCTTCCTTCAAATTTGTGCAATACATTTTAAGTCACACAATGCCTTCCAGGATGGAAAGGATACCCTAGAACCTGTTGCAGTTGTGTTCCTCTCTGCACAAGCATTTCTGCCTTGTTCTTCCTCCCCTGCTGTGACTGCTCACTGTGAGCAGTCACTGTGTCCACTTGGGAAGCCTCAGCTGGCCACATTTACAATCTGTTTGAACCCGAGTGATTCAGAGCAATCTGCCCATTAACACTTAATTTCTCCACGGCTTGCCCAGGGCTGGCTCTGCTGTAATTCCAGCAGCAGTGATGCAGTTGGCCCCCAGCCCAGCTGACCATGGGTGAGTGTGCTGGGCCACAGTCCCCCTGCACGGTCACCCCAGCTCTGAGTCACTGCCTGAACTTTCTGTAGTTTTTATCAGTGTCAAGCTTTGATTTTATTTCTAAAAGAATTCATTTAGCTGCATCATAAGGCACATTTTATTTTCCTCTGAAGACTGTCAGGGAACACTTACATATATTTTTCTGTTGTTCATCCTGGAGAACTTCAGTTCTCGGGGGAACTTGATGCATGGAAAGGTCAGTCAAGTATGGCCAAAGACAGATGCAGCACAGCTCCAGAAAAGAGGTCTTGTATAAAGATTTTGATAGAAAATCTTATGCAGGAATTAGCAAATATTTTCAACACTACAGATGGCTGATGTTGTTCCCCAGCTTTTCTGAGTTGGTTTTGTTGGTTTATTTATTTATTTTTATTTTGTTCATTTATTTGGGCTCCACTCCCAGTTCTCTCTCCACTCTGCACGTGGCAGCGTGTGAAGACCCTCAGTCCATTTTACAGGAGTCCCCTCTGTGCCCCTCTAGGTGAAGAGGAAAGGGTGAACTTGCTGTACCTTGCCTTACACACTTTAAGTAACACTCCACTCACAAGGTTTACTGGTAAACTGTAAAAACCTCCCCCAAACCTTTTGCAGCAGGGACTGGTCTGTTGGGCTGGCACTGGGGAAGAGGGTGAAAGGGAAGAGGGCATGGGTGACAGGACAGACTCACAGGCACTCTGGGGCTGTCACAGCCTTGCTGGCTTCAGAGAAACCAACCCATGAGTAATTCCATGTATTGTACCTTGTTGGAATGAAACAGTCATTTGCTGAGTCTCGTTTGCAGAGAAATGACTTGGAGCCACTAAGCTGTCATGCAGTATGCAAGAGAAGAAGGGATTTGGGGGATTAGCACTGGCTGGATTAATACTGTCATATTTAAACAGCAGCTGAAGTTATTCTTGGCACAGAGAACCAATTTGGGAGAATTATCTGCCTGTTAGAGTTCAGGCCCTGTCTACATCTCATTTTCTGACATTTCCCTATGGTCTGGCCCTCTGTGGCCACAAATAATTTTACTGGGAGCTTGTTTATGGTGCTTTTCTCACAGTACAAATTCACAAGGCTGAATTCATTCCCAAGAGACTTTATGAATGTTGTGAAAGTTGATTACTTAGACTCACCTCGACAGGAAATTTGAAGAAGACCAAAGTGTGTATTTAGCATCCTTATTTCCTTTCTTTTCTGATGTCACTTCTATAAACTGCTAGAATACTCTTTTTACTGGACTATAATGTTATTTTTAAACTCTATCCCTTCTCCTGGTCTCTATTATTATGTATAATTTTGAGGTCAGGAGTTAAATAATATTTGTAATGACAACTTTTTGTAATGACTACTTTTTTTTTTTTGAGGTTTTCTGTGAAAAGCTATTTTATATTGGTCAAGAAATCACTTTCAAAGTACTGCTGTTTATAGGGATGTGCACTGAACATGGCACTTAGGGACATATTGAAAAAATGCACCAAAATATCCAGGTTACCAGTCTTGTTGGTACTTGCTTGGTGGGACACAGTGATCAGCAGCAAAGCAAATCCCCCTCCAGCAGTGTGTGCTGTGAGGTTGCTCAATCTGTGCACGTGCAATAAAACCTTCATTCCTCTGGAACACCAAACTGTGGGTACGTGCAGACGTGTAGCTGGCCAAAGGCATCTGAGATGCTGCAGCATGTCCACACCTCACCAGGAACATCTGGTAGCCTGCCCAGCAGCCTCAGAGGCTGCAAGTCACTGATACAACACTGATGAAGCTGCACTGAGAATCCTGAGGGTGCTTGAAATGAGGCCCATTCTCTCCTGATGGCACAAATGTGCTGTTATTTCACAAATACCTCCTGCGAAAGCGCCCCATTCTGAAATACTGGATGATGAGCTTGTCTTCTAAATGGCCCAAATAGCAGCTTTGTATCCTGCCAAGCAATTGACAGCTCAGAAACACATCCCAGGAAGGGGAGCAGAGCAGGTGTCCTTGCTCCATGTCACAGAACGTGGTCCTGAAGCAGGCAGGTGTTTCCTTGTGCTAACTGGAGTCCTGGGCATGGTTGCTGTTGTGCTACTCTCTTCAAACTACCAGCAGTCCATGCACTGCTCCTTTTTGCAGTTTTAATGGTCACAAGGTGGTCAAATTGAAGTTGTGTCCCAAAATAGAAGTAAAATACCACTTTTTTCAGACAAAATAAAGAAAACTTGGAGAAAAGTAAAGAAAACTTGAAGAAAGAGAAACTGGCATTGTTCATTTTCTGGTGGTGGTGGTGATGCATTTTTGGGGAGGGTTGCTTTTTGTTCTGAGAAGAAAGACATTCTCTTTTTTGGCTTCAATTAGAGTGGGAAAGTGAGACCTACATTCATGATGCTTAGGAAAGCAATTGCTTGCAGGGTTTGCTCACACAGAGGCTGAAGAACTCCCTGCCCCCAAACCTGGAGTGCAGAGCATCACACTGGGGAGCTCACTCAGACAAACTCATGTCTGAGCCATGGCATTTTCCAGGCCTCAGTTTTATGGCTAATAGTAAGAATATCTTCTAGTAGGAATATTATCTTTTGTTTATCAGATTGTGCCCACCAGAGGGAGAAATTCACTGTACAGTAATGGTCCTTATTTACAGGATTATATGGAACTGAGACACTCTTCCTAAGAGTATTTGCTACAATAAGAGGATAATAGATTTTGCAGATAAAATGTTTGAAAAGATTTGGTTTCCAAAATGTTTTCATATTTCCTTATCTCTGTATGTGCTGCATGTTTTTATTATTATTATTATTATTATTTGTGCCCCAGAAAAGTCAGGTCCTTTCTATACAAAAAGCTGAAGAACCACTAAATTAGCCAATGTGGACTCAGGATGAGTTGGCATTTTGCTGTCACAGCAAAACATTTGTTTTGCATCTTCAGGACTTTATCACAGCAATTCCATCACCTTTCCTGGAAAATTGTCCCAGAACTTACTATTTCCCCTGCTCTAATATTGCCTTGTGGTATTCAACAGTGCCAGGAAGGGAAATAAATGGATGCTGTTGCTAACCGGAGTTTGAAGGTATTAATTACCTCGATTTCTCTTTCATGGCAGAAGATTATTACTCTCTTACAGACAGTGCAGAATTTCAAATAGGTTGTTTCTCTTTGCTGCCTCTTTTCAGCTCGTCTTTAAATAATAATATAAGTGCCCTTTTTAGAATTCAACCACTTTGCCATTAAGTAGTAAACAAACTACTTCTGCTCTGGGCATGCTGATCTGCATTTCCAAGACTCATCAATAATAAACACTACACGTATTCTTCTGTCAAAGATATTGAATCATGGAAGACATCTGCACAAAAATATGCAAATGAGAGTTGAATGCTCAGGAGGTGAGGAGAAGGCCAGCTCTGAAGGAAGAAGGGCTGGGATATTGTTTTTTTAGCAATGATAGATCAGCATCTTTAGTCCTTAAGCTCCATTATTTGGTGGCATAATATATCATAACACATGCATTACTAGTTCTAATGCCCTTGGGTTTATAGCATGTTCACACACACATGTATGTCAGGTGAGACTCGTGGGAGATGGATATCAATGTGAGTGAACTTAATACCCTTTATAGGGTAGGTGTTATTTGTTTTCTAGCAACACCTGAGACAGAAGGGCTGAGCAATGTCAGGCACACAACCAGGAAATGTTACATAGGGCTGGGTAACCTCGGAGTGATGAGACACTTCCTTGCTGCAGAGTTCAGTAACTTGAATGCTGACAAGGAGCTGCAGCAGTGCAAGTGAAACCCAACCATCCTCATCTCCCAGCAGAGCAGCAAGAGCTTCCTGAACTCATTGTGACAGGGAATATTGTGATTTTTCATAGATGCAGTCCTTTTTGGGTTTTGTCACTTTTGTTATAACGGGGTAAATAGATCCCTTAAAACAAATCATTGAGTTGGGAGGAAAAGCAGGGGCTATCAGCTCCTGAACACAGTTAGAGGTAAAACCAAGTCAGAGTCTTGTCTGCAGAAGTTTAGTTATTTACCACTTTCATTTTACTGGGATTCTCTTACTAGACTTCTCTTTGTCCTAGAAATCTGCATCCTGAACTATACACAGAAAATACCTGGTCCAAAGAGAGTCTTAAATATGAGCCTGACTTTGATGTAACCATCTTGAAACCAGTACAAGTATATTTTCATGAACTGAGCTTTTATGTTCCTGTTGCATTCAAGCTGTGATAATGATTGGTTTTTAAAATGGGAGCAGTTGTGCTGAAAATGATACAGATATCAGGTATTAGTACCATATTTCATGCTTGAAGTAAATTTCAAATAAAATTACTAGAACATCTTTCTAAATATGCAAAAAGAAAAATGAATGCATGTAACATTTTGGGTTGTTTGTGTATATATAAGGTGTAAATTAGGTGCCACTGGTTTCTAATTTGCTTTAAACTGCCTACTTGTTTACATTTTCCCTTTCCAAGCTGTAGGGCTTTCATTTCTGAAGGTATATTTCTGAACACTCTAACAAAATTAGGAGATAATCTTTATCTATAGTTCAGTTAAAATTTTCAAAACTCTGCTAAACAATCCCATTTTTGTCATTATGTGATCACATGTTCTTCTTAAAAGTTGCTTTTTACACTTCAGGGGATTTTCAATATACAAGAGAAATAAAAAAAATGTAGGGAGGCAAAGAAGCGTCTGGGAACCATAAACATTGCATTCTTCTAGGAGCTGAATTACTGACCCATTTTCCAGCCCCTGGGAAGTCACAGAAGTTTTTACATTTTGTTTGTCATTATTAATGGCCTTTGTAATATAAGGGAGAAGAAAGGAGGAAAAGAATTCTGACTTATTCTTTGGAAAATTTTCAAAGCCCTCTCTGTTTTCTGTATTTGCTCGAGCTCGGTGGGTAAGTATCCTCACCAGAATTCCACTGAGTCTCAGCTGCCTTTGAAATAAATTTCAGATCTTGAGAAGAAATGCCTCCTCTACCACACAAATGCTTTAGTGTCAGTTTTGAGTTAAAACAAAAGCTACAGGAATGTTACCCCGGGGAAACCCAGAGCATGTGTGAGCACCAGCCTATGGGTAAGGGCTCACCCAGAGGGATGGTGAATCCAGGTCAGGCTCAAACCTCTGCTCTGACAGCTCCAGATCAAATGTCTGAAGCTGTTCACCACAGAAAGATTTTAAGTGCCAGACCTTTGGCCACTTTGGAATTAATTTAACAAGTGTGTAGGAATGGAGAGCTGAATCTGATGTCACACATGCTGCATCCATACCCACACTGTTGGCTATTGGCTTTTCTTGGAAAGGGGCAAAGTCCTTCATTGTGCTTCTTAGAAACCCACCCTGATACAGAACAAATCTTTAGTAAGTGTTTAAAATAAGTGCATTCACAGGAAATGTTTTGAGTGCAACAACTTAACATTTTCTGGTAACAGTTTGTTTCCTAATATGAAAAAAATGGCATTTGACTGAATTAGACTGAAGTCCAATGCATTGTGTCCTTTCCCTTCCCCTCACTTCTTTGGGATACTACCTACACAAAACTGCAAAATTATTTCAAAATCTTCAGCCAGGTTCCCAGTGAGCTAGAAAATTCCTTTATGGGGAAAAGTATTTGTATTTACCTGTGTTGAAGCAGCACAAAGGAATATTGCTTTTTTTACCTGCACTGAATAGGTTTAACACCTCCATTTTAAGGTGTAGATACTGTGAGTTCTGCAGAAACTGTGCTTAAAATACGATTCCCAAAATCATTAGAAATTATTAGTTGTATTCAATAGAAGGTGAGCAGACAAAACCCCAGAAAACCTCATGTCATCTCACACACTTAAAAATGCAATGGAAATGAAGAGAGCAAATAAGCACTGATTTGCTTTCAAATACCAATATTTTCACCTCTTTAGAGGAACAGAAAAGTTTTAAAAACATTGCTAGAAGCATGACTTATATTTTTGTCTTTCAAAATATAGACTAATATTGCTTGCTGTAGTGGTCAGATTATCTATATATTTATATTTTCATTTATTTAAAGACTTATTTTATGTTTAGAACTAAGATAGACCACATGAAAAGGAAAACTCTCCATGTATGTACTTTCATGGATACCCATTATATAATATATGTAGAAATGCACACATAGAGAAGTCCAGAATGTCCTTTATTTATCTTGTTAACAATTTAATGGGTTATCTCTGAATTGAGCTCTGCCTTTCCTGCCCTGTCTTCTGTGTGTAATTGAGGCCTCACCTCTGAGCTTGTCTGTTTGGCATGAAAATGAGGTGTCTGGTGATGCACCCCTTAAAAGCTTGTCTGCTTTCTATGTAAATGTAGCCTTGGCTACTTAAAGTCTCCAGATCCTATTTGAAAACGTCACTGTGGAACTTTTCAGACGTCAGATATGAACATAACCAACCCCAAAAACAAAAGAAAATTGATGGTTATTGGAGTTCATCAGAATTTTGAGTTCATTGGAAACACTAAAGCTTGAAGACTTATTTTCTTTCTGAATGAGAAGGAATAGCTGAAATACTGAAATCTGCTGCTGCACAGAAAAAAGTACAAAATTCTGATAGTTTTCATAAAATAATATAATTTTATATATATTAAATTATTCCAAGCAAACACTGGACTATTGAAAACAGCTATTCCCTGGGTAGTGCTGCTCTTTTCTTCTTGATTAAATGAGAAACACTTGGAAAGACTTCATGGTGCTTTTCCAGTTCAATCTCCACTTGATAATAACTGTACTTAAAACTTATTTAAAAGGTCAGAAAACATGTAAATGTCATGGTATTTCTGGATCTGTTTCACACTGTAACTTGACACATTCCCAACAAAACCTATGGAATAATATTTATGACAGACCTGAAAATAATATAGGAATATTCAAGCTAAAATAAATGAAAGGCGTGACAATATTTTTAAAATAAAACCTTTATTTTGACATTTCCAAAGCAAATCACATTTTACTTTCAGAAGTTTTCTGGAGGGGAGTGATTTCATTAAAATCAGTAAGTCTTCATGAGGCACAAACCCCTCTGTTTTTCATCAAAACTTTATTTCCCTAAAGAAAGCTGGTTTAGCCACAAGCTTATAATTAGAATAGATTCCTACCAAAAATGTAATTATTTTAACTTCTATACATTCCATTTATAAACTTAAGATGGATTCACAAGTGTCAGGACCAACTAGTTCACCATGAAATGGGCAGGAACAGAAAGTTCCCCATGTTGCCAGGAAGGTTTGGCAAGAGAACAACAGAGAAAGACCCAAGTGAGCAGAAAAGTCTCCACTGCTTTGAAAAAGGATGAAATATTACCAGTGTTTGATCCTATGATGCTCCAGATCCACACAGACTTGTGACAACCCACAGAAACACAGTGACCAGCAGTTTGGATGTGTATTCCCTGAGGTGTGAGGCTGATGCTACCAACCCAACCAGGGGCAGTGCCCAGTCAACTCATTCTAGTCCCAGTAAAGCTAGAAATGGAAACAGCTCTGATGGGCTGCAGGATATGCTCCATGCCTGGGCACCCTTGTCCATCAGGAGCAGGAAAGAAAAATGGATCTTTACTGCACTTTTGTGACACTGCAGCTTCATTTGGCTGAGCTGCTTTGAGGAGGTTTGTTGCTTTCTTTATCTTGAGTGTTCCCTGAGAGATTAAAGCACATCTGAACTCAGCAGCAAATCTTTGAAATTAAAGCGAAAACGTAGAAACAATTTTTTTGTCCCAGGTAACTGGGTAAACAGCCAGAGTGAATGTATGTACTGTCAGGAAGTAACACAGTTTCAAAAGCTGATTTGGCTGTTCAGTTCTTTGAATTTGGGTGTGGGTTTTTTCATTCTGCTCTTCAGGACATACTTTCACGTGCTTCCATGACACTCACTTGTCTGTGATTCAAATTTAGGCACTTTCTACTTGATTGATGCAGAGCATGTACTTTAACATACTCAAGGTAACATCTCTTTGCAGTGAAATACAGAACTATTCAAATGAGTTGTTTGGTTTTGGTGTTGGGGTTTTTTTTAAATTAAAGAGCATATTTAATTTTGAGCCTCATCTTTTGGGACCACTTTTCATCTTGCAGTTGACTCCAGATCCCAGAGCAATACATCTGCATCTTTTCTGCCACAACCTGGTTGTTGCATGGAAACTACAAAATTTCCTATTTTTACACTTTCCTTTAATGTAAGATACAGTAAGAAAACACCTTCCATGGCCTGTACTTTTAAAATGCCAAGAGCAGTTAAAAAAAGCACCCACTCCACAATTAATATGTATAAGGTCTGAAGAAAAAGCCTTCAAGTTAATGTGTACAAAACCTGTTAACAGTTTAAAAAATTTCAAATTATCATGGAGCAGACACAAATGGGCTTTAAAGTTCTCCAGGGCTCTTGACATTATAGCAATTGTTGTCAGAGAAGGACATAATGTCTCTCAAAGCAGAATCTACATAATGCTCCTGAAAGGGTGAAAGGGAAAACAGCATTTCATTTGGAAAGAGGGGAAAACGCTTCATGGTTTTCCTCTAGTGACTTGCTGGTACAGAACAAGATCAAATGGTAAAAAGTTTAAATCACAAGACTTCTTTTAGAACTTTACAGTTTCTCTGTATTTCTCTTGGAAAAAGGGACAATCTTTCTTTGAAGGGCTGGACTATCCATAAAGCACTTGAAAATCTCATGGGAAATTTTATAGCAAAGCAAGGGTGGATGTGCTCAGGAAAATGAGCTTTTTCCCCATCAAGCACAGTCTTTTTAACCTGTGAAGCACCATCTGCATTGCTCTGTAGAATGGTTTTGAATGAATCACTGGCAAAATGCACAGGCCTTGATTCTCTCATCTTGGAGACAAAATCATGGCCTCTGCAATTCATCTGAAAAGTACCTGTTCAGCACAGAGCCAGAGTGGGAGATAAACATCGTAAGTCTTATTTAGGTATGTGAATAAATGTTTCTCAAAAGGGACCAGAGATGTGGAGGTTGAACATTTTTCCACCTAGCCAGTAAAAGCGGCTCTTCTTTTCTATCTGACTATGAGGTGTCATTTAAACCTTGTATCTTCACAAATATGAGAAAATTCACTGTTTTTCTGTTAGCTTGGAGGCACATATTCTCCATATGTTCTCAGGACCTAATAAAACTATTAGAAAACATGAGAGTCACACAAAGTATGTCCTGCATCTCTTCCCTTACAGTTCTGTTTGCTGTTAAATCACTTACATATCAGCTCTGAGTCTTCAGTTTATACGTGTTGTGTAAGACCATCGTGATTGTCAACCAAGAGAAAGTAAGTGTAGTATTTTCTGATGAAATGAAGGGGAACTACAGTAATGTTGGAGGGTTTGGCAGCTTGTGGACACCCAGAAACTTTATGAGACTTACTGATCAATGCTGTGGCAATGTAAGGGCAACTAAAAATGCTTGGGGTGAGGAGACCGGAAACCTTGTTCTAGCTCTGAAACTTTTAAATACCTGGAGAAAAAAATCCTAACTCTTTTTCATTAATGCTAGCAGACTATCAGGTACTGGCTGGATATGTATTATATCTTCCAGAAAAATAGCAAGGTAGACATTTAAGGAAATTCTTGGTTCCAGGAAAATTTATGTTACAGTATTTCTCTTCTGTTACTGGTAACATAAGCCCGGGAAACAAAACTTTGAAGAGCTTTAAAGATTCAAAGTCTTGTGAGTACCAGAGAGACTTAGGCTCTCAGACACCTCATAAATAGAGACTGTGAATATTGCTCTCTTTTACTTCTGGGATGTTTGAATGATGATTGAAGCAGAAGAGAAAATAATGAATAAATAGAGGTCCCTCACAGGCTGCATCATCCTGTGATCCTATCTCTGTACAGATTACTTTCTTAATCTTTCTTTCTTTCGTTCTTTTTTTCTCTCTTTCTTTCTCTCTTTCTCTTCTTCCTGCTTTCCTCTTTTTACCTTTATGCATGTTTTTCATTTGGTATGCTCTATTAATTTCCATGTCTAAAGTTCGTCTTGTCCTTTTTCACTTCCAATCCCCAGGGCTCCTTTGCTTATCTTCCTACCAGGTTATTGTTTCAGGGTTGTTAGATCTCCTCCTCTACTTTATTTCCCTCCTTTGTCCTGTCAGCCATCATTAAGCTTGTCTTGTTTCAAGCAACATTAATCTTTAGCCACTGATCTTTAAAATAGAATTGAAAAACAAAACATGAGACTGTTTAGTTCTGTTTTCCTTACCTAGTCTGTTGCTGATACCATTTCAGATTTTATGTTATTACTTTTTTAAATGCAACTTCCTGTATTGAGAGAACAACACTTGACTCAGATTTGAGTCATTTCTATCTGATGCAGAAATTTCTTTTGGTAAAGGTACTGCAGAATACATTTGGATGTTCGTCAATACAAGATGTGTTTAGCATTTAGGACAATCAGAGCAGATCGATAGAGTTCAGGGTCAGCTCAGATCTAATTGTGGATCAGAGTTTGCAAATTTGCAGACAACGAAGGTGTCTTGGGTAGGCAAAATATCTGTCAGTCTGGGTGCTGAACTGGTCTCCCAGTAAATAGAGGTGGACCAAGGCAAATTTGTACAGCTACACTTAAATGAGCATTGGGGAAGCCTCAAGAGAGATGCACTGCAGCAGCTGTAGCCTCAGTGCTCCTGGTATAAAAAAATCATAAATCATAGAATCATTCCAACCAATCATGGGTTGGAAGGGATCTTAAAGATCACCTACTTCCAACCTCCCTGCCTATGGACAGGGACACCTTCCACTACCCCAGGTTGCTCCAAGTGTAACCTGGCTTTGAACATTTCCAGGGCAAGGGCAGCCAAAACTTCTCTGGGAAACTTGTGCCAATGTCTCACCACCCTCAGTAAAGCATTTCTTCCTAATACCCAATCTAAACCTAAACTCTTTCACTTTGAAGCTGTTCCCGCCCTGTCTGATCATTTGTCCCATCACAAATGTCCAAATAGCATTTTTTTGTTTCTGAAATGAAGAGGTCACAGCCTTCATCCCCTTGTCTGTTTGCAGGGGTCTGTGTGGGAAGCTCCTGAGCCTCATCTTCAGCTTCAGTGTGGGGAAGAAGGCTCCAGTCTCAAACTGGCCAACTGATCTAGATCCTGGTGAAGAAAAACTGGTCTAATAAAGCCACTGAGTCCCAAATCACCAGGTTATAGGAGTGCTCAGGACACCAAACCCCACCCCCAATCCTGTACAGGAGAGGTGTTCTCATTGCATGGCAACTGCTCCTTGTTCTGCTCCTCAGCTCTCAAAGGCATAGATGGGATATTTCACCTTATTTTGCAGTTGTGCCTCGGGTCATCTTGGCACTGAGTGGGTTGCAAAGCAGAAAAACATTTTTGTAGCATACACCACAATTTGAAACAAGCTTTTTAATAAGCTGATCCAGTTTGCTTTCCATGTCTAAGGCCTATTAGGTTGTTTGAAAACTATGGTAAATTATCCCTCTGGCTCGTATCTTTTGCATCAGTGTTGTGTCTAGAGTTTTCTTTCTCTCTAATGTTGTAGCAGAAGACACTCAAAAGAAAATTATCACCCTTTGTTGCATTTAACTAACCAAGATTTGACTCCTGGGGATAGTCTAATGGGGAAAAGAGCAGGAAGAGAACATCATCTGTCAGCATATTAATGTTCTAAATTAATGCACATCCTTCTTCATAAAGATGGCTTCTTCAATTCCAAGTCAAATAATATTGATTCTCAATGTGACATGAAGACAAGTGATCACTGTAATACAACTTAAAAAGCTACGTGAAGAACAGCTGAGGAAGGAAGAAATGGAAACTCGACAAGTGTTTTTGCCAAAGTGTCAGTAGAATGATACTTTTACTTGAGACAAGAAGTTTAAACATGCACAAGTAATTTAAGCAGGTCTTTTCTGAAATTTAAAGAAAAGGAAAAAAATGCTGTCTAATTTCCAGTTTCTTAAATTTTGATACTATTATTATTATTATGGAAGTAGCTCTGAACAAAATATTTCATAGAGCATAAACTAACACATCACTGTGTTTTTGAGGGAAATAAAAAGTGTATATAGTATTCCAATATGGACAAAAAATTTCACATAAACTTTATCTTTCTGACACCAAAGCTACCTCCACACCAACCCTTAATAAAAGAAATGTGCACAAAAGGGATTCTCGTAACATTTCTCATACTGTTGGATTTATATACAATATGTGCTACATGAACTCTATGTGTCTCATTTATCATCTTCCTTGATGGATTCAGTTGTCCTATAACAAAATTCCTGACTGTCTATCACCTCCATCACTACCTTTCTTTGAATACGTTGAGACTTGTCAGTGTGATTCCTTCTGTCTCACCAGTGTACAAGTCTGGTACACATGCAGGCACAATACAGACTCTATGATATGGATGGCTTTTTTTTATTGGAGAAAAATCCTGGGCCAAATCCCAAGTGTGGAACAGAAACCAAATGGATATGAGTTGAAAAATATTACTCATATGTCAGGGAAACTAGTTAAGTCTCTTTTGGGTCAGACAATTAAAGTGAGTCGAGCTCTCCCAAGAAACAAATGCAGCACTGGGAGAGGAAAAGACTGCAGTGGAGTATCAACACTGTAATAAGATGCAGAAAGCCGTAGAGAGATGCTGAATAATCTGATTCTTCCTACGCAAATCTGAGTCCTGTAGTACCAGATCCCTCCTGACTCAGAAGATCTGACTCATTCTGTACTGTGCTTGTGACTTCACACGTTTCTTCTCATGACAATCCTTTTATCTTCCCCCATGTAAATCCAAGTCACTTTGTCACGATGGACGCATCCTGTATGACAAGATTTTCTGTATCAAAGTTGTTTTTCAGATCTTCTTGCTGCTCCCCTACATGTCAAGCCTTAACCACATCCCTACCTGACACCCACTGCCTCTTCAAAGCATGAGCACACACACACAAATGACACATGAAAGGCTTACTAGAAATGAAAGATATCATTCCCAGTAATTTCTGGAATCAATACTAACAAAGCAATCCATTATTGAAAGATATGTCAATAGGGACCACCCCAACAAGTAAAAGAGGAGTGTGACCTTTAGCACTGGACAGTCCTCACTCTTCACGTGCTGCCTCCAGCCCTGTTTGCAGCTGTCCCAGGAGCTTCTCAAAGATGAAGCCTGTACATGGCTCCCACTAAAGACTGCTGGGAAAAGGATGGACAAGACTGTACAAAATGGTGGTCTAAATTAATCTCAGCCTTTTAACAAGCTTGGTGTTAAATCTTATTGCACACTTTCCCCCTGCAGACAGTACAAAAAATTAAACTACTCCATTTCGTGTATCTTACCTTGTGCTATGGTTTTGAACAAATCCCTTGCTGTTGGTTCTCTTTCCATTATTGACTAAAGTAGGAACCTGAAAAATCTTTGAAGACTCATTTGCTGTTTTTAATTACTAAAGTTAGTCAAAATGGGTTCCACCCTTGAAGTGGCCTGTGGTCAACACTGTCTCTGTTGATTGCCAGCTGCTCCAGACAAAGAGGTGTCCTTCTTGGTAATTGTATTTTAGTCATGAAATCCACTTCTGATGTGTGTTGATTGATATCCTGGGGACTTCAGATATCATGCACAGCCGTGGAAAAGCTGTCTATGAAAAGCCTAGATAATTGCAAAATTACTTACAGTGAGGCATGGAAAGGCTACTGCAGATTCAGCTATTGTTATAATGCAGCTCCCTCCTCCAGCCTGGAGGAAGAGAAAATGCACAAAATATGTCTTTGTGTTTGATGACATGTTCAATGTTATACTTGGGAAAACAAGGATTCACATTTCAGCTACTGTAGTGAATATTTCAAACAAGCCTTTCAAAGAAGAAAAAAAATTGTCCAATCCATTATCTATAATTATAGCTCAGGAATTTATAAGGGGAGTAGGACTATATTTTTCTAGTAATTTTGTTGACAGCTTCAGTGTAGTATAGCTTAACATTTCTGCTTATCAGTTCTTATTTGCATCCTCTTCTTTGCATCCCTATGGGACATAAATACAAGAATTAAAACGGGGAGTTAGTTGGAACCTGCAATTCAGAATGTTGTGTGGCCTCACAGGCAGCTCTGAGAGAAGCAGGGAACACAGGCTCAGGCAGGCTGGAGAGCAGTTCCCTCACCTAGAATCTCTAAAGGCTTTTGCACCTATCTTCAGTACCTTAAAACTGCAGAAAGGGAGAAATCACTGAAACAACAGAATCTGTAAATGGAATTTAGGCATTAGGAAGAGGCTGTGTTGCACCTGCTGAAGGTAAAAAATAGTGGATCTTCTTGCCAAGTGTTCTGGCAAACCCAGTACTTCTGCAAACCCTTCCGGTGGAGGAGGATCTATCTAAGTCTATCCAAGGGTGTGTGAACAGTAAGCAGTGAAGCACTTCCTTGAAAACCCTAAGCAACATCCCATGCAGGTCTGCTGAGAGATGTCAGCTCAAGTCCTGGATGCCAAGAAGACATGTCAGTGCAGGACTGGTTCTCAGCTAATCAACAGAATTAATTAGCACAGCACACCATGGCACTAGAACAATTGTATTACTTCCAGTTCCACAACTAGAGCATATGAAGCTGTATGAGAAGTCTCCTTGTCTCGTCACATAGATATAATTATCAAAAAATATCTTGTTTTGCATGAATAAAATTCTCCATTTTTAGATAAAGAAGTATTCAGAGTAGTCCATTGTATTGGCTCAGAGTCCTTCAAAGTTCACTCCTGTGGAAGTGTGACCAGTGGTGCATTTATCCATTTGCTATACTCTGGATAACCTCCACTGTTCTCCACCTCTTTTGAAGAATGTGTCCAATTTTCCCTAAAATATAAAATCATTCACCATGTACTGACCCAATATAAAGTAGTTAATGGGTGCCCTCACAAAGGCTTTGGCAAACATGAGGGCACCTGAATTCAGCCCTTCTTAAATATGCACTTTGCTGCCCTTAGTGGAACACACAGATGTGCTATAGCACATTGCCTTGGCAAAGGGAAAGATTCCATGATGTAAACATGGCACAAGGGATACCACCCATGTGAGGACACAGTCAGTGCCTGACTCTGACTCTTGCACAGTGCCAAAAATACTTGTCTGAGTTAATGTTGCCAATATTACACTACATTAATGGAAATATTACATTACATTCATTACATTACTATTACATAAAACTGCACAATTCTAAGGCCAGCATGCAGCACACCATCTTCCTTCGAGAGTATAAAAGCAAGCACCAATGAAGTTTACTTTATAATGAAAAATATCAAATACTTCAGTATCACTTTCATAAGGAAAATCTGTTTTTATTTTCTGTCTTGGTTGTAAAAATAAAATATTTCCATTCATATAGAGCCAGAGCTAGTCTTTGGTCAGATACATTCTTCTATCCTTATTGAGACAGATACGATATAGAACACAAATAAAGCTTTGTGAAATGAACTGAAATATATTTTCCAGTCTCCTTGTCCTCTCCATCTGCCACATAATCGTGGTCATAGCAACATCATTCCATGGGTGATGTGTTTTTCTCCTGCTTCTTCACTCACAGGTGGTCAGCACTGAAGCCCAGCAGGATCAGAAAGGATTGAGAAGGAGAACAAGTGGAAGTAGACACAGGTAGGTCTGACACATCCACACTTTCAGGTGACCTGTTGTGTTTCTACAGCCCATTGCTTTCCTCTCATAGAGATTGTCGTGGGCATGTCTACCCTTCTGGCTTTTTGGTAAAGGACTGAATTCCCTTTTGGTTTTCTTTCCTGTAAGACTGGATTCAAGCTGAATGTACCTCAGGTTTCCATTTCAGTTTCTTTACAGAAGTTAATGTGCAAGAAGTGAAGCTAATCTGGTAGCTACTTTAGAAGTATTTACTCAGTATAAGAATGGTGGAATTTACTGGGGAGAAAAAAGAAAAAATGGAAAGAAATTAAATATTGAGAGATTACGGGGGAAAACAAACAGAGAAACAAAACCCAACAAAACCGAAAGTTAAGCAGAGGTGCAGAAAACATTTAGTCCTGCACAAATACTCAAATACTTTTCTCCTGCTGCACTCTGAAAGAATCAATCTGAGTGTCAGCCTGGTAGGCTACTAATGATTCCTCTGCTCCTACCTTTCACATCAACAGTACGTCAAGATTAAATTCAGTGTTGTTAAAAAGCAGTGAATAGCTATAAGATGAACCCTTAATGAAGGGGGCAATAGGTCATAAGAGCACATTTGTTACTTACCAATTCCAGTAAAACCTTTCAATCTGCTGAGCAAAATACCTCTGTGCAAGGCTAAAATAAATTAGTAGGGTCTTTCTGATGGAGACAGTTTATGTGTGAGATCAAACAGGGTCAAACAGAGAAAAGAAATACATGTAATACACGAGAAAAGAAATACACATGTAAATAGATTCAAGGAGCAACTTGTTAAAGGATGTCAGGGATGTAAAAAGTTTACGTGGCTTCAAGGAGGGGAGGGAACAGGTACTAAAAAGTGAGAGCTAGTCAAAGGTTCTGGGTAGACAAATCACACACCAACCTGACAAAAATACCATAAACCATAAACTAGCCCTCAGCGCTTTCCCCTTGTCAAACAGCTGAACTTTCCTGAATCTCAGAAAATTAAATCCACAGACTTGGAACCTTTTTTGTTTTAGAGAAATTCAGTAAGAAAACACTCATAAGAAGATAAATGATCTGCTTTGACACAACCGTGATCCTTGCAGGATACACTGTTTTTCTGGTCTCAGAAAGTGTGTTTGCAGAATACTTGTCATTCACGAAGAAATAAGCGTTTATAAATGTTCACAGTCCAGAGGCAATAAATATGGAAAAATAGGCTGTACAGAAATATTCCCAAAACAAGGCTATCTAGGAATATGGGACCAGATTCCAGCATACCAGGAAAGTGACAAAATATTTTGATGTCAATAGGAATTGTAATTAAAATCCTTTGTCAGATTTCAGGAGAAAAATAATTACAGTGTTTAAAAAAAGGCTGAAGCATTATAGTAACCTAATTCCACATGAATAGCTAGAAAAAGCAGTTTGGCTTTCTACTATCAAACTCTGTTTCCAAGTACTTGCTGCCATAGACAACACAAAATGAAAATCAGCAGAGATTTGATTTTTTTTTATTATTATTTTTTTTTCTTTTGCTTGTGGCTCACAACTGGATGTAGCATTGTTATAATTTTGTAAAAGCTTTTCATATGGAGTTTTTCTGGTCTGGTTTTCCCACCCTCTGACAAATACAAACAACCTGCAGCTGATATTGCATCCTATATTTCACATTCCAAGCTCTCTGAATCCCACATTTCTGAGTCTGTAAATGCATCAGCTACAGGAGCTGATGCAAGTGGCTGGAACCTCTGTTCATAGTTTATAATCTAATGCACTTAGCGAGCCAATGAATATGTGTGAAAGGAGGGGCTTTCTGGCTGAGGGGCTCTGTGCAGGGGAACAGCTGTTGAACAGCAAAACCTTATCCAGAGCCAGGCAAACACACTCACTCACATCCTCAGTGGCTTTGTGCATCCAGGTCTGCCAAGACAACTCCACCCACCTCTTCTCTCTCTGCAAAAAAAAGTGAACAAACTGGCACAGAGAAACGTGAAGGAGACCAAATCTCAGCTGTGAAACATTTCAGCAGATCAGTAATGGCCTGGATCAGTAATATCTCCTGGTTAAACCACCTTGCTCCACATGAGGAACGTTTCAGGGGGTACTTAAACAGCACTGAGGATTATTTAGCCTTCCTGTGTGGGCCCAGACGGAGCCACCTGTTCCTGCCCATGGCTTTGGTGTACACCCTGATCTTCATTGTTGGGGTGGTGGGGAACTTCTTAGTTTGCCTTGTAATCCTCAAGCACCAGAACATGAAGACCCCGACCAACTATTACCTCTTCAGTCTCGCGGTCTCAGACCTGCTCGTGCTGCTTTTCGGGATGCCACTGGAGGTCTACGAGATGTGGAGCAACTACCCCTTCCTGTTTGGGCCCGTGGGCTGCTACCTGAAGACGGCGCTCTTTGAGACGGTGTGTTTTGCCTCCATCCTCAGCGTGACCACGCTCAGCATAGAGAGGTACATCGCCATCCTCCACCCCTTCCGCGCCAAGCTGAAGAGCACTCGCACGAGAGCCCTGAGGACCATCCTGGCGCTCTGGGTCCTCTCTGTCCTCTTTGCCCTCCCCAACACGGGCACCCATGGCATCATGCTGCAGTATTTCCCCAATGGCACCCTGGTCCCTGGCTCTGCTACCTGCACTGTGGTCATGCCCCTGTGGATCTACAACTGTATTGTCCAGATTACTTCTCTTCTCTTCTATGTGCTGCCCATGGGGGTAATAAGTGTGCTGTACTATCTGATGGGGCTAAGAGTAAGTCTTACTCCAGCTGTGCTTGGTGTTTCCTTGGCTCATTCTTGTGTGTTTGTGTCTGTATGTGTCTTTTGAGTGATTGCACCTTTTTTCTTGCCCAGCTGTTTTCTCCCAAAAAAGGCAAAAGTATTTCAAAGCTCTGAAAAAAAAGAAAAAACAAAGTAGATCCAAATCCTTCTTTGATACAATCCTGTTCTGAAATTAATGTTAGGGGATAATTTACCCCAATCTTTAAAATCTTATGAAAACTTACTACCACTGCTGCTCATATCTGAATGCCAACAAAACACCGAAGTCTGCAGGTTGGTTCCAGCCTCTCAGATTTACATATTTGCAGCAGGGACTAGAAGGAAAGGGAGTAAAAGGAAAATGTGAAAAGAATAAAAACAAGCAGGCTAGTGATCAAATCTTCTGTATTGTTTGTTTTCCCTTTTCTTGTGACTGTGGAATTTCCATTGCATTAGTTTCTTTTTCTCCTTGGTGATAATATTCACTTGTTAAAACTCACAAAGCTCTCATAAACTGAAATGCTGCAGCTACCAATTCAGCAATCATTTCCTTATATAACTGCAGCACAGTTTCATCAGGCTATTTTAGAGCTTATTTTCATTCTCTCCTCAGAAAGTGAGTCTAGTTTTACCAAGAATCCGTCACGTAAATGTGGGGCTGAAACAATCAGTATCAGAGTATTATAGAGTTATGTAGCACAGTGCTGGAATACACTGCTAATTGTAGCAAGTTGATGACTTTTTTCTTCTCATACATTACAGATATTTTGACTATATAAATCCCATCTCATCACACTGGGGATGACTTAAAGTTTACAAAGATGTGTCTGATCACATAGCAAGAAAAGGAGAGGAATGAACTTATTGAATAATGTGCATGAAACTCAACCAAATCTCTGCTGATGTATATATCATTTTGTTGTGCTGTCTGACATTTACTGTTACCTGAAATTATACAGAAGCAATTTCTACTTACCCAGAAAAAAACCCAAAGTTTAACTTCCAGAAATCCATAGCACACAACAGATCCTCAAAGCAGTGAATGGGTTAAATTATCGCCACTGGCTGTTGTGGGATCTTTCTATGCTTTCAATGAAAATGTTGCAAAATAAGACCTGAAGAGAGGGAAAAAATCTGTACATATGGATGTTACAAAAAGAAAAAGAGAAATCTCTGAATTACTAAAAAGAAGACTTGAAGATTGCAATAACTTCTGTTTGCAGCAGCAGATATTCCTATACCCCATCCCAGCAGAGAAGCTTGGTACCAGATTAGGGCTGCTCTCCCAGGACTTCTGTAAATTCACAGATATGTTCAAGCTGTCTCTCCGAAGGGCAGTAATGTTCATTGTTTTTGGGGGGGTTTTTTCTGTGTATCCAGCTCAGACTTTCAAATTTTAAACAGCATCCATCCTGACTAGATCTGCATTGCACTCCGAACTGCACTAGGCAAGGTAATTTCATTTCTTCAACAGAAATTATAGAAGAATGATGTATATATATAATTTTTCAAGACAAGACACTTTTTATCTGCTCATGAAGGATGAAATCTATGAAGCTTTAGCAACACTCTGCAGTCTCCTGAGTGCCATGTATCTCTCACAGAATGTAGAGGAAAAGCACACGGTTGATCCAAAGATTGCACAACAGTTCAAATTCAGCAAACAGAGACACAGCCCTTCCACATCCAGGCTTTTTAGAAAGGGTATTTCCTTGCCACAGTTTCTCCCTCAAGCTTTGCCAGTGCTCAGGATGCTCAGGAGAGTCTCAGGATGGAAGAGAGAAGGGAATGTGGGACATGCCATGAGAGGGCAGCAAACACGGGTCATGGGGTACCTGAGTTAATTTTAAATTTTATTCCTTGAAAAATGAACAGATCCATCAGGCTGATTACCTTGTGATCAACCACCTCGTTATCTACTTGGGTATAATTGTAAGGCTTGATGATTTAGTAATAATTTGCTGATATGGTCAATATCAGTGATGATACACCAGTGATTACACTACAGCCTCATTAGATTTAATTGTGGAAGTTTCCTACTGCCTCTTTCATGGGGTTCTCACCACAGGTACCTTTAGGATGAACCCTTAAATCATCCAGGCTCTTTAAACCCAGTTCAGCTGCTGGACTACTGGTTGCAACCCATAGCCAAAAACCTGCAGAGGAAGAGGAGCAGGAGACAATGAGAACATTGGGAAATGGCTGCTCATGGAAGTTAATCCCTGCAGTACATAGTACTGCATATGTATATATGTACATATGTACATGCAGCACAAAGAGATGGGGTGGGATTGTTTGGGAAGAAGTTCATTTCTCTCAAACTGATCTCTGCAAGAACACGGGGCTAAGTGCTTATCACTGCTTTTCTAAAAGTCACAATTTATTTAACAAGGATTTTTGATAGTGAATGAAGAGAGTGGAGAGTCCATAGACATATTCTCCTACTTCAGATATCTGTGAGGGGATCTAGATAGTCAGATGACTTTTGCCTAGGCAGGATGTTTCTTCTGCCAAGGTTCAACACTTCTCTTAGCCTCTCATCCCCTTGATAATATATTGGATGCACTGGAAATTTTTATTTCAGCCGTCTTTGAAGTAAGACAACTTATTCTTGCCAATGCACATCTGGTCCAGATTTAAACATCAAAATCTATTTTGCCCCCCAGCTGCCCAGTTGTTAAAACCAGAATCATCTGTGGACAGTGATTGCCTTTGGTGAATCTCTGCAGAGCCCAGCACTCCTCTGGAAGAGTCTGTCCCCTTTCCATGGAAGTTTTCAGCAAACCTTGCCCCCACTGACACATTCTCCTCTGCCATGGGGTTGAGCTAAAAGCACACCAAGGCTGCAGTTGAGCAGCAGATGGCAACAGCTTCAGCCAAATCCTTGGAACAGGCAGGACTTCAGGCTTTGGTACAAGCCTTGTAGCTTTTAAGTACCAATTTTTCCATCAGCTGGAGAGAAAGTTTGTTCTCCAATAATGTCAGATAGGGCAAGGAGTTTACAGAAAACAATTCTGCTTTTGTAGAGTCCTCACTAGGTTTGCCTGGGGGTACATGAGGCCCTAATTTCACTCTACATCTGATTTCTGGGATGAAATCCTGTAGCTAATAAAGATGTGGGGGGAAAATCCAATTTTCAGCTTCTTGCTCCAGTCACTTTTAATTCTTTTCCAGTGAAAGGGTAGTTTTCATCTCCAGGCAACCCCACATAGCTTCATACATCACAGTGATGTAAAAGTAACCACTACCTTGGCTGGAGTTCTGTCAAACCATCGGCATTCACTCAAGTTACAACCTTTGCCATGGACTCATTTATTTATTCATTTTTCCTTCTTCTTTGTAATAATTCATTGTTTTATTAAACTCCAACTGCTGAGTTATTCTTGCTAGTTACACCTTCATCCCTTGAGGCTAAAGGGGAAGCTTACAGCATCATCAAAATGACAGGAGGAAGGTGAAAAATACAGATACATGTGTCTCTGGTTTATTACAGCATCAGAATGCTGTATCCTCTGAGGCTTTGGACTATGCCTGGAATAGATTACTGTTGAGACTGAAAACCACTGAAGGTAAACTAGAGGTTTTAATCAATTTGAGCAGACATTTATCACGAGATGTGTTACAAATCAACTGAGGTTCTTCCTTAAGCAACTGTGGCTATGACTAAAAGTCACAAAAGCGATAATGTAAAACATGAGAGACTGAATTGCACTATAATTGATTATAATCCCATTTACATGTTTTTCCGTTTTATAAATAGAATAAAGAGAACATTGAAAAAAGGTCTTATGTGACCATCCTTAGAGAAAAGTATTATCAATCAGAAATCAGAAAGCAAAGTCAGTGAAAAAGGCAAAAGCNACTAAAAGTCACAAAAGCGATAATGTAAAACATGAGAGACTGAATTGCACTATAATTGATTATAATCCCATTTACATGTTTTTCCGTTTTATAAATAGAATAAAGAGAACATTGAAAAAAGGTCTTATGTGACCATCCTTAGAGAAAAGTATTATCAATCAGAAATCAGAAAGCAAAGTCACAGGGAAAAAGGCAAAAGCAAATGGCATGATTAGCATGTTTTCACAAGACTTTTACAAATACAGAAAGATTTCTATCTTTTTCCTCCCATGTAATTAAAAGTTTTTCTTCTGGTTTCTCTCAGTTAAAGAAAGCATCACTCCAAAGCTGTTGGCTATATCAGAAGTTCCCAACTTCAGGCAGCTGGGACCAAATATGCACTTTTCATAGATGATTTCTTTTGTGTTCAAAGCAATCCTGTTTATCTAGAGCTGGTATTTTCATCACCAAAGCACCAGTGCTCTCACTATAAGCATATTGGGGAAGCATTTCAGGGAGGACCAGATTATTGCTCTTTATGCCCATTTTTTAGAAGTCTGGGCAAAACTACTGGAGAAAAACCTCACACTGTTCTAACAGAGCAGTATGTGGCTGAATCTGTGTATCATGAACCCTGGTTGTCTGCAAGGGAGCAGATCTGGGTTTTGTTCATTAGATGGGTTGAATATCAATTAGTCCAAACCACCCAGGGCACGAAACAAACTCCTTTGAATTGTACAGGGTTTTTTCCAATGATTACAGCTGTGTTACACTGAGGCCTCACTGGGTATTTTCTCGATCATTGGTTTGTGCTTAATTGTGGGGAACCCTTTTAGGAAAATAAGCAAACAATACTTTGCTAGAAGAGAAAATAATGCCTAGTAAAATACCATTGAAATTGAACACAAACTGTGAACCAAATATTGACTCATCGAGGAAAAAACAAGTGGGGAAGTGAAATACAAACTTGCTGTAAATATGTAGGTTCAGATGCATAAAATCTGCAGATTATTTTGAACCTAAAGGTTCAGTGTTTCTCTGGAGAAAAAACTGAAATTTCAACTTTTTTCAGTGAGTCCCAAGTTGCCCCCAGTTTTGCTTTCTCAAACTACAACTATCAAAATATCAAGCAGGCTGTGTCTGGTGGGGATGTCATCTCTTCTCTAAGCTCTCCTTTGGTTTCCCTCCTTTTGACAGTTGAAAGGAGATGACACTTTGGAAGTAGAGGAAATGGCTGTGAACATTCAGAGACCATCGAGGAAATCAGTCACAAAGATGTTGTGTAAGTAGTAAGTTCTTCTGTGTTTTATTTACAGTGGATAAGAGGGTGACCAGGTCTTAAAGGGAATCAAGTAAATTCACAGATACAAGAGTTATTAGTAGTTATTATTAAAAAAAAAAAAAAGGGTTTACTGCTGTTTTATTTGGACTTATAGGGCATGGAAGTGAAACACCATGGGTATCTACCAAAAGATTCAGAAAGCAGATTTTTCTCCCCAGCATGAGAGGAGTTTGAGCAAACCTACATGGCAGATGCTTGCATGGCAATTCTCCAACATCCCTCACTCCAAACTGGCTCTTGCAGCCCTCTAGAAAGGATATCTTTTTTTTTTTTTCCCAGAGTGCAAACAGTCCATCTTGTACATTTATAAAGGATGTACCTCTGTTTTGCATCACACCATGAGCTCTGCTCATGAGCAGAAATCACAGAATCACAAGATGGGTCAGGTTGGAAGGGACCACAGTTGTCATCTGGTCCAATCTCCCTGTTCAGACCAGGTCATCCCAGAGCACATGGCACAGAACTGCATCCAGACAGTTCTGGAATGTCTCCAGTGAGGGAGACTCCACAGCCTCCCTGGGCAACCTGTTCCAGTGCTCAGTCACCTGCACAGTAAAGTTCTTCCTCATGTTCAGGTGGAACTTTCTGTACATCAGCTTCTGCTGTTGCCTCTTTTCTTATTGCTCAGCACCACCAAGAAGAGCCTGGTCCATCCTCTTGACACACTCCCCTTCTGATACACATTAATGAGGTCCCGTCTCAGTCACCTCTTTTTGGGACAATCCTGCCAAGCCACATCCATCACCTACTGCTGACTTAATCACTTAGACCTTCAAAGAAAAGTAGGACCTAAGCAGACTTGCACATTTTATAACATTCAAGAGAATTTATGCTCCAATCACACTGAAAGCACTCACATCACTTTGTAATTTAGGGCTGTCTTCAAGGCAAAGAACACCTTGCTACCGAGATGGTGTTTATGCAGGAAACATAAATCACTTTCACTATTTTCCATAACAACATTATTCTTTCAGACACCTTAAGTCAGTCTGAATCAAGAAGTTGTTCTTTAAAGCCAGCCTGATTTTCAGTGCCTGGAATGGGTTTAGGCTCCATACATGCCCCAACATTACCTGGCTGTTTCCTGCTCTGTTTGAATGTCACCATGTCTGCATTCATTGGGTTATCCAACACAGAAACTAGTGGAAAGATAGTTCTTTTAGCTGGTAATGGTAAGACAGAAAGTATGGCAAAAGTTTTGAAACCATTAACATAATCTGTATATTTAGTCTTTCATTCAGCTTTTTTAACTCTCTCTGCTCTGTGCAGGCTCATGAATCCTCCCATTACTGACTTGTTTTTCTTCTCCCCTTTCTCCATGCCAGTTGTCCTTGTGATAGTTTTTGCTATCTGCTGGGCTCCATTCCATATAGATCGACTTTTCTTCAGCTTTGTTGTGGAATGGACTGAGCCTTTGGCTAACACATTCAACTTAATTCATGTGGTGTCAGGTAAAGCTTTCTTCTTCCACTTGCACAGGGATTAGGGGGGAAAAAAAAAAAGTATTTGTGAATGGTTTTACTTGGAATATGTAGTCATTTATTTTGTAGATGACATGAGACGTGTGTGGAAAACCTTTTTGGGGTTTGGTGGGCAGTGATGAGAATAGTGCCTGAATAAAAACTACATGCAATTCTCTGCAGCTTTCAAGATCTAGACACAGTGTCCAATACAGTATCTGAATATTCACAAAAAAAAGGGAAAAAATTCATTACCTGCTTTTCCTTCTTGGGAACGTTCAAAAGTGAAGCCTGCTGTTGTTCAGCTGCTTTTTACAAGTACACAGGAAAAAACATCATCCTCCACATGGTCTCTGGGGCAAATGGGAAACCTTACCAAATAGCAAAACAAAAGACCTACCTACTGCTCAGAACTGGGTGATGAAACCAAATGTTTATGGCCTTACCATAAAATGAAGCCTTTTTCAAAGAGGAATCTTATTGTCAGTCTGCCATGGGAAAACACTGAATGTGGCCCTTAGGCAGCTCAGAAAAATCTGATCTTGTGCAGTTGTCCTGGTGTGCTGTAAGAAATTAGCTTCCCTTGGCTGGAAGTTGTCCTCTGACAGCTTTGATGGGGACACCAGCTGTGCAAATCCTGCTGTGGGGATGAGGGCAGTGCTGGAGGCAGGGCAGCTCAAGAGAGAGCTGGTTCCTGAAGGGCTGGAGAGAGTGAGCTCCAATTAACAGTCTCTCCCACTTTCTTTTCACTGTAACTGCAGTGTCTAAGCTAATCTCTGTGAGGCATCCCTCTGCTTATGCCAGGGAGGCAGCAGGCAGAGCTCTGCTATAGCTGTCTCCACCCTTGCACCAAAGCTTGGTGCAGCTGTATAGGCAATGAAGACATTTTCCTCTTCTGAGATTGTTTCACACACAAATTAATGTCTCTCTCCCAGGTGTTTTCTTCTATCTGAGTTCTGCCACCAATCCCATCATTTACAACCTGTTGTCCCAGCGCTTCAGGATGGCTTTCCTCAGTGTGATTTCTCCTTGCTGCAAGCACTGGGCCCCTAAACATCCCACTTGCAAGATTTCTGCCCAGAAGAGCATGTTTGTGATTGAGGATCACAATCTCATGGACTCTGCTGAATACATGAGTGTCCCTGGCACACACAGAACATCTGTCAGCAGTTCTCAGCTCTCCACTGGTCTGTGACTTTCCATGGGATGATCCAGGTGAGAGAGGAGTTAAAGAAAATCACTTTAAGAAAAGAAAAAGAGACCTTCCTAAAAGACTGATTTCAGCAAGAAGAGATCAGAGCTGTGTCTCATTGAGTAAATTCAGGAGGAGATTGTATTTAACATGCATTTGAGAAGCACTATATTACACTCAAGTAGGGCTGGGAATCTCAGCTTTCTCACTACAAGCTGTGCCAGTGAAGAGCTGCTTTAAAAAAGTGAGACACACTCCCAGTGTTCCCATCACAGCAGAGAGACACAGCTTAGCCAGTTCTTATCAAATGGCTTTTTGTGCACCAACCTAAACATCAGCATTTACTTATTTTGAAATGAGGCAACTTGCTGCATAAGCCTTATCTGTCTAGGTTTGGGTAAGCCAGTCCCACTTCTCTCTGCTGTGACCTTCTCAAGGTATGGCTGTTGCAAACCTCTCTTGTCAACCTGAGCAAGTAGGCAAGAATGAGAGCAGCTCTGAGCTGGGCTGATAGGGATCAGAAACCAGCAATAGCTATTTCTGGGCCAGAAGAATCAGGGAGCCAGTAATTGTAAAATAAATGTAAAACAAAACCTTTGCTTTCTGAGCAAGATGAAGATCTGGGTGGAGGGTAGTGATTAATGCAGCTAGTGGGGGATATCTGCCCAGGGAATGTGCATCAGACAGTTTTATGTTTGCCCATCTACCTGTGCAGGTAGAAATGGTGCCCTGCTATGCCCCATCTCCTGCAGTTTGTAAGAACTTCTTATCATTGCTTCAACTTCAGACACTTATGTGTTCTCTCCACCAGTGGAGCCTTGTGGTTGTGCTTCAGCAGACTTCACACGTGCCTGTACCAGATGGATTGCAAAGTCAGAGATCTACATGGGCTACAGGAGACAGTCTGGACAACAATCACAACACAGGGAGTCGGGGCAAACCTAATACAAGGGCAATAAAAAGGGGAATTTTGCAGTGATATTGCAATTACTGAATTCAGGGTTTGCTATAAAGCACAATATAGGTCTGCAAAACTTTCCTGCATCCCAGGTGCAAACAGATCCTGAAGGCAGTGCACTCACATCCAAGCTGATGAGCTGATGAGCTCTGCTGAGTGCAGGGACAGCACCCTACAGAATTGTGTCACGGGAGGTCAGGGGGAATCCATCGCATGACAAACAATTTTGTAAGACTCTCTGTCCCAAGTTTCAAAGCCTGTTCATTGTGTTTCAGAAAAATGCCTCCCCTGTGCCCCCTCACGCAGGGCTTGGTTTAGCCACTGCACTGGGCTCAGGCTTGGCAGGCACTGCCACAGGAAATCATCCCATGGGTGTCATCAAGGAACTGGGAATAACTTTCATAGTCAGAGTACACAGAATTATCACAACGAATAAGAACATTAGTTCCTGAAAGATGATACACTGTATGCCTTAAGGCTTGTTCCAGTCTGCCCACTGGGGATCCAGATGACATTTCCTACCATGGGAGGAAGGGGCTGTACTCCTGTTTCCCTGGCTTCTTACTTTGTTTCCCCCAAAGTCTTCTGTTTGTCTCTCTCTGTGGTACTCTGAGGTGAGGTGAGACCTGGAAGGCTCATGGAAGCTGGTGAGTCATCTTTTCCTGTAGCACAAGGGAAACTTTAGCCCATGTTTTCTCTCAGACTCATTTCACCATCTGCAGTCTTGTCCAACAAGCCATGGAGAGGGTAAGAACCACACAAAAGGCCTGCAGAGAGAAGGCAATTCCTGCTCCCTGAAGACACAGCTGAAATGCTTTGCTACCCCCAAGTGGACACTTCCATTTTATCATTACCATTTCCATTTCCAACGAGTTTTGCATTACGATTTTTCCCTCTGCCAAACATAAAAGTATGATTTCCCTGTGGACTTGCTATGCCAGTGGTGCCTGTGAGCTGCCCAGGTCCCCTTTCTCCCGCTGGTCTCTGAGCTTTGTGCTCCCACTGACATTCCTCTGCAGGATTTTGTGGCTCTTTGGACGCATTTTATGCATTTTGGACCAAATGGTATCTTGTGTTGGTGCACAGAGAATTACCCAGGAGTGAGAGCTATCCATGAGTGATGCTGCTGTCTCCTCTCTTTATGGGAGAATCCCAACCTTTGGCTGCAAAGCTCGGGGTGGATAAATGCACCTCCTGACTTGCAGAGGAGCACACAGACCTGCAGACAAGGTCGGGGTTGAAGCTGTAGGGTGAAGATTTTGTGTGGTCTTAAACAAAACAGCCACATTTTTGTTCCCAAGGAGGACATTGGGTTTTGTGAGGAAGGGGAAGGAGGGGGTGGGAGGAATGTGCATGGATTGGGAAATTTTAGAAGAGAAATAGTGAGAAGACAATCATCAGGAACTCACCTGGGTCTGAAGTAACTTATTCTTTTGTCCTAAAAGCAGTTTTCGCCACATTTAATTTGCTGTCAGTCAAAAGAAGTGACACTCATAATCAGAAATTCCTGAGCTTTTTTTGGCTAATTATCTGAATCAGAGCTAAAAACATTTAGGTTTGCACCAAATCAAACCTTCTGTGGAAGTGTTATTGGGAGAGACATGTCAAAATTCCTCCAAATTCTGCTAAAAACAAAATAAATGCAGTGGAGAAAGTGTGGACTGACAGGAGACTCCAAGTTAAGTTCCCTGTGACTGCACAGCTCAGTACCCCCTCATTCCTGAGGGATGCACTTTGTCTCTACAAAGTAGTCAATGTCCACTGGAGGCTTTTCTTCTTAAAAGGTTGGTGCTTGAGTTATTTATCACTCTGCTCTGATATTTACCTGGCTGCATTTTGGAAGCTGGATCCAAACATGAAAAAAATGGGAAGATGGATAGAGATGTCATGAAAGCTGATGCTATTGCTTTATTTACACATTAAGCAGCTTTCACAGCCAAGTGCTGAAAAATGTTGGCAACTGGCTGAGAAAAATTCATGTTGCAAGAAAACAGAGAACAACTCACTTTCCTCCAAAGTGGTCCGGTGTGATAGAACTGTATTTATTTGAAATCAAGCGTGTCTTTCTAGACAGAACTGTCTATTGATTTATTTCTCTGCTTCTGTTTCCCTCTGGGAAACATGCAAGTGTGTGAGCAGAAAGTGTGGAGAGCAGGGGCAGCACTCTGGTGCTGTGAACAAAACATGGATAATCTGAAATGTACTGCAAGGAAACATTCAAAGGAGAGAAGAATTGTTCATTACCAGTGAGCGATACTCTGATTGGATTCAGTTGGAAAAGACATCATGACAGCAGGTGGATGATTCTGCTAAGTTGACCTGGAGAGTTTTTAAACACTACTGTGTTTTGAAGTGTTTAAACCACAGCTTACCAGTAAAACTAAATGTACACTTCAGCTACAGCGCTGATTACATGTATCTGTGTGTAACATGAAAATAAATATACTGGAGTCTCTCTTCCTAGGCCTGGTCCATCCTCCAGCAACCCTCAAGCTTCTTGTTTCTCCCTCAGATTTCATGTGTGTAGCAGAAGGTGGAGATTCCACAGATGCAAGAACCTCACCTGGAGAGCCAAGGGTTGCTGATTTTCTTCAACATTTCTTTGCATTTCCATTTAGGTTAGTCAACAGCCTGCTTTGGTCACACCCCAGACACAGAGAGCTGAGCCCATTTGCCACCAGAAGTAGAAGACTTTCTGTTACTGTCTAGATTTTTTGAAACCCTGAAAATTTGCTGCTGATATTTGTAAGGCAAATTGTCTTAAATCCACTTAATTTTTAAAGGATTAATTTTAGGTGTATGGAAGCTGTTGGAATAATTTGCTTCCCAGTAGGATAGATAATTCATGAATTAAATACTGAGGTGTTTACTGTAAAAGCCCAAACACCCTTTTTTTTTCATGCATTCTCAGTTTATACTACGTTATGCAATGCAGCAAGTTCCTCCCCAGAGAAACAGGCTTTTGTTTGATTTTTTTGGCTAGAAGTGGGTTTTCCAGAAGACCCTTTGACTCAGATGTCTATAAGATGAAGATCTCCATCAGAGGAAATCTGTATTCCTCTTCTAGTCAAATGAGGGGGGGAAAAGAGCTGTGCTAAAATCAATTTATCTGATCTATTTCAGTCATCTACCTTAGGTGTTTTACAGGTAGTTTTTATGCATATCTTTTACAATTGAAAAGCACAGTTAGGCACCTAGGTACAGGTCACCTTGAAATGATGTGTGTGTTTTGTTGCAGAGCAGATATGTTTATCAGACCCTTTCAATTTGTTTCATTTCTCCAGAACCCAAGAGACTCCCTTAGAAATGACTCACTAGGAAAATCATGCTCTAAATGAGCAAAACAAATGGCTAACAGCTAACTCACCTCTAAACAAACAGTGGGAGAACAACTTCACCTACCATTCTGTTCATCAGTCTGGGGCTGGTGCCCCTGGGACACCTGGACCATGGTGCTCTCACAAGGTGGGGAAATTCCAACAGAGCTGTAGCACTTGTAGGGTTTCCAGCATTTGTTTGCAAGCTTGCACTTTTCTTTCCCTTACTTCTGTAGGAGCTGGCAAGGGCAGGAAAGATATCTGCCCTGCCAGAGAACGTGCTAAACACCTGCTGAACTCAATGGAAAGTCTCCAAAGAGAAGTTTTTTCATGCTGCTGTGGACTGCAGTGCAGGTGGGTTGGGCAGCATTGAGCAACTGCAGCAAAAAACTACAGGACTCAAGGTTCTGAGAAACAGAAGAACTCACCAGACTTTCCATGAGGAAATAAAGCACTAACACAAGAACTCAGAACTATAGTTACTGTTTATTTAAACATGTTTGTTTAAACAGACTGGGGGTCGTTAGTTGGCTTGGTGGGAAATTCTACATGCAGAGGGTTTTTCTGAATGTGAACAAACCTGGTAAGTACCACAAAACTCAGCTTCCCCCAAGTCCAGCACCACTGATTCTTCCCAGCTCAAGCTACCTGCTCCTGCAGAAAAAACCAGACCACAGAAACAACACATATAATTACACATTTCAGTAGCAATAGCAGGAACCTCTGTTGGAACTTAGACACATGTAGTATGCTCTGGGGTGACAAGGATCTGTTCCTCAGCTGCTTCCCAGTAACCATCTGCCTCCCTGCTCCTAGCTTAAAATAATGCAAATCAATTTGTGTTCCTGCATACAGCAAAGATGAACAGACAATTGTCATTGGCCCAGATACATCCAGTTTGCTTATGTATCCCAGTCCCAAGGTGAGGGGCTGGGTCATGTGAAGCTTTCTCTGTCTGCATATAACTCTAAATAGTCCCAAAACTGGGTCTCATGGCAGTCTACCAATTCCCAATAAACCCACTGCACTCCCCCCAGAGGCAGCAATGACTGCCAGACACGATTCAGCCTTAGCACACTCCACTTTTCATGTGTCTCCTGCATTAACAGCAAGGAGCTCTCATATAAGTCTGGTTAGCCTCAGCCTGGTTCCTTCCAGTCTCATTTCTTCCCCTATCTCCCCTCCTGTGAGGAACAGTTATGCTGAAGGATCATCTCTCCTCCCCATCCACCCTGTCTTTTTGCTGCGAAGAAATTCCACTAAGGATTGAGTCTTTTCTCTGCAACTTTATTTGCCAGCTGTAGGGTTTTCACACTGTATTTGTATTCCAGTCCCGATTTCAATTACCTGACTAACCTTTTCAATTTTCACAGAGAGTGAGAATCAGAAAACAGCAGGTCCTTTATTACAGCTCACACTGGTGGGGAATGCTTCACCCCCCTTCCCTCCCCCGTGTTTGCAGGAAAGCTCTGTCAAATTCAAACAAACTCATTGATAATAACTTGTCTATTTACTTATGCTTTGCTGCCTGCTAAGTATTCTGGTCCCTTCTACAGACCTCTCTTCTATCCTCCTTTTAGCTTGAACATACTATATTTTACAACATTTCTAAAAGCCAAGGAGAAACAGTTTTCACACTTTACCCTGATGCTTGACTCCAGTGGAAATTCTCACCAGTGTTAAACACTGGAGAAGGTAAAAGCCTTGTGTTTCAGGAGGGGCTGTTTGCTGATCTTTGATAGGCAAGACATGGTGGTGGCCAGTCCTTATGTCCATGTCTCAGAGCACTTCCCAGTGAATGCTCAGGGCACTGGAGGGGTTCCCTCAAATGAAGAGGCAGGTCAGGCACAGGACACCACTCTGCTGATCCCAAAGCCACTGCTCTGCCACTAAATTGTCCTCACCACAGCTGTCATCTTTTTTGCCCTCCTCAATTTTTGAAGTCATACCCCTCTTCTTATCTCCTTTATTATTCTAAACTCTTGATCTAGCCTGTGGTCTTTTCTGCCCCGTCACTCAGCCATGCAGATCCTAAAAATGATTTATTTGATGGAGAGGGGTGAGGATTTAGTACAATGAATCTGTTTCTTAGCAACACCTTCCCATCTTTCTTACTCTTCTTTTGTTATTTCCAGCTCATTATCTTTGCCCATGTTCAACTCCAAATTAACTTAATTACAGACAGATTTCATATCTCTCTAAACCAGAAGGGGCACTTGTAAAACATCCCTTCAGTCAATAGTAAATGAGGGCCCTGGCCTATGCGAAGTAGGGTTTTGGAAAGGCAGCTCAGCTGTGCCTGTCCTGCTCCCTCCAGAGACCTCTCCTGGTTGCTCCTCACTCCTGCTGTTCCTTTGAGCTGCTTTTAAGTGAGGCATTTCATCTATCCATTTTTCAGCCAAGTTCATCACAACCCCTGAGCTCCATAGCAGACATCTGTATAAATCACCAGGTGAATACTTCTCCTGTGCAGATGCCAAGGGCGCTGCAACCTTTCCACCTTCTCTTGCCATATTCAGAGCCGGGGGAGGTGCCCTGCTTCAAAGTCTGTGCCTATTGGAATGTGTCTCGGGTGCAAATCTGAGATAAATCTAAGTCATATTGAGTTTGAACACTGGATGCACTCAGTCCAGGATGACCTCTGATTACTCACACATTTGGTAGGTCAAAGACCTCGCTTGGCTAATGCAGCTCTGGTTGCCCAAAAGTGCATATAGTGCTGCTAACTCTCTCCTCTGAGACAAAAATACACCAACTGGACTAGATCCAAGGCAGCCCCTCTTACCTCATCCTCTCCTCAGTCTGTGATACCAGGTTTCCTTTGGAAATCAGGAGCAGGATCTATCTCTAGCAGCTGCTTCATTTATCACCTTCTCGTAGATAAGGTTGTACTGCCATTGCTTACCGATCACAGATGTTCTCCACTGGCAGAGGAAATACCTTCTTACTTCTGCTGGAGGTCAAGTAGCTATTACCCAGTCAGGACACCTCTTCCTAAATCCATCAGTGGCTCCTCACTGGCAGAAGCAGGATGTTGCACTGAGAAGGATGAGGACACATCTGTATTTACACAATAAGGAAAGTGTTGTCAGAGATCAGCCACCAACTGAACTGTGCTGAGGGCACAGGAAATACTATGAAACCATCTATAAACACAGGGGAAACTAAATTCCCACCAGCCATTAAAAGGCAGGGAGGGTTTTGTGGCAGTTATGAGAGGAATCAGTAATCTGTATTTCTACCATTAGAAGAGGACACCTATGGTTTCTGGAAAGGAAGAAAGCCTGGGTCTGAAGGACAGAGACTCATTTGGAATGAAACTTCAGGCTCTTCCCTTTCTCTTTTGCCCCTTTGTTGCTCATCACTTTGATCTGTAGGAAGAGAGCCCATAGGTAGGATATTTCCTCCTTATTTCAAGTGGGCATTTCCAGAATTATTTACCTCAGTTGAACCGTGTTGCATTTACCAGTCAGGAGACTGTTCCCAAGGTCTGTGTTTATGCTGGAAACGTCTGAAGAAGGGAAGGAGCAAATATCTGCCCTGAAATCTGAACATGTGTCTTCTAAAAAGTATTTGTACTCATCTTCCCCAGATTTACAGTCCAACCACACTAGTCAGTGCCCACTGGAGGTCAGTCTTGTGCCATGGAAATCTTTGTGGGAATGAGGCACTGGGGTGCCCAGTGATTTCCAGAAGCCTTGGATGCTAAGCCTGCATTTGTGGTGCACAAGACGCCCCAAGAGAAAACCTGTCCCAGCTCCCTCGGTGTTGATTTGTGATTTAGAGACTCTTCATTTTCCTTTTCTTTTGCCCCCTGCTCAAAAGTATCCAGTGTCCTGTAGCTGGATAAGCTCAGCAAGAGAGATGCACGTGCATTCAGTCAGCACAGTGCAGGCTCACAGACACCCAGGAGGCTCCTCAGGTCCCAGCCAGCCTGTGCAGTGGTAACATTTCACTGAAGCCACCTTGAAAAATACTCTTGTTTAGGGGCAATTCTCAACCTTTTGAGTTTGTTTTACTGGGCATGGCAGCATAACTATATACAAGTTGCACGCTCTGGATGACATATTAGGATATTGATGCACAACGAACACAAGTACAAGCCCAGATACACCTGATTTGGAGTCATGTTCCCTGCCAGTGGCTATAATAAAGACTTCCTACACACCACATCTTTCCAGCAGGTGAAAGGCTGTATTCACCTCTCTGTCTTCCACTCACCTCCTGTTTCAAGGAACAGCAAAGTTCTTACTGAACCCAGACAGTTCTTACAGAGGGACCAGAGCAGATGGAAAGCCAGAGACATGGAGGGGTCACTGCAATAACTCAGTAATATTGGCTCTCCATAATTCTTAAAGAAAAACCCACAGCATGGCCACAGCACTGGAATCATTACTTGGAAGATGTGGCCCTAAGCAGCCCAGGACCTTGGCAGCCCACTGGTGACACAGTCAGAGACAGTAGAATCCAGACACACAATGGGTGAGAGCAGAGATGAAAAGATTGATGACTTTGGCAGAGCCCATCAGGTGTCCTTGCAGTGCTGCCATCTCACTGGATAATGGAAGCTGTGTTAGGAATTGGGATCTTTCAGTAGGATCCACAGTGGCACATTACACACCAGTGAGCTCCGGCCAAGGGCAGATTCACATCCTTTGCTTTGCATAACCATCACCTTTGCACGCAGAGCTGAAACAAGGTCAGTGAGGAACAGAGCACAAGCCTCTCATTCTGCCTTCAGTATTCACCACTACAGCTTTGGTCCTCCCTCTCACAAGTCACACATTTTCATTCCTCTTTGTTTTGCTTTTTTTTTGGTGGTGGTGATGGTTCCCCCTCCCATTCTTTGCTGCAACATCTGTGCTATGTACTACAGCAGAAAATATGACATGTTTTCACCTGGCTGTTTGGGAGCTTTGTAACTGATGGTTCATTACCACTTTCTCATGAGATATTTATTTTCTTATGAACATTTTGTACCTTCACAGATGGGACTGAACCACTTACTGCCATCAATAAATCACAATAGCTAAAGCCCTGGTTTACTGCCAGGCTGGACCAACTGTGGAACCTAAGCACGCCAAAGACAAAAGCTTTGAACCAGGGATATATTTAGCTGTTCATATTTGAAGAAGCATTGGAAGGAAAGGAAGAGTTTAGAAAGTATATAGGTAAAAAATAGCTGTATGGAAGCAGGACAGCTGCTGGTCTCTGTGAGAAGGGCTCAACTTCATTCCTTTTGCCTCATTTACTCCATCGACCTGCCCAGTACGTTTTGGAGTAAGGATTTGCTCAACCTTCCCAGGACTATGTCTCTCCCTCTCTCTATCCCAGGCCCCAGCTGCCCTTGCTCTTCAGGGCTGCAGGCTCAGTCCTGTTCATGACCCAGTGATGAACTTCTGAGGGGTACTGGTGCATCACCGTTCAATGATGCTCTGAGGGAAATAGTGCTTGTTTTAGAAATGCTAAAACAAAAGGTTTTATGGATATTGAGGGGGTTTTTTGTTAGCTTGATTCTGGCAGAAGCAGCTTCTTGATCCATTTATCAAGCCGACTGCAGCTCCCATGTCAAGGTTGATGAAGATATAATAAACAGTAAGCCAAAAAAAGTCCTTTGAAAGGTGCATCCAGATCAGTTTAATAAATAAAAGATCTGGGGGGAGAGAAAAGGAGGGGAAGAAAGAAGAAAAATCATCAATGCAAGTTTTGGTTTTCCTCTGCTGTCCATTTTACAGCATAAATTTAAATAAATGAATAAAGCAGGTTGGTGGAATCACTTTTTCATTCCCAAATTCACTCTATAAAAATTTCTGTGAATTCATCTTTCCACAGTGGCTCATGTCTTGCCAGCTACCCTCCAAATTGCCCTCCAAACTGCCACTTTGAAATTTTTAAGCATATCCATCATACTCTGCACAACCCAGAGTTTCTTTGAAAAAGCACCTGTATTCCTGATTGATGAAAACTCTTTAAGGAAACTCCTGTGCAATAAACCTCAACCTTGCTAAGCACTTGGATGCCAGTTAGCTCAGGTGATCCCAAGCATTTCATGTTCCCTTCCCCTGCCCGTACAGAGGTGACCTTGGAGTTTGCACTGAGCTTTATTCTTCCATAGAGGAGATATTGCTCCTGCACAGATCCCTGGAGGTTTGAGCCCTAAATTAGCTGTCAATTGTTTTTCTGGGTACAAGGACAACCTTTGGCCATGCTGGGATTAATTGTCACTTGCCATGTTCTCTTTTCCATTTGGATGCATGGATACCACACAGCCTCCTGTGTGATATCACACTGGAGCCTCCTCCAGTCCCTTGCTGGATGTTTTGTCCATTGATCTCTGGCATGTGGCAGTGAAGTAATTGCACTTCTTCCCAGTGCACTTTGGTTATCAAGACCTGATGGATATTCAGACTGGATGTCCAGGTGTGAGTTTCCACATTCTTCTTCCAGAAGCTGCCACCAGGTTTCTTTGAATTGCAGGAATTTTTCTTCAGTTCTGATTCTTCCTTCAGATGACTTGGGTTAAGACTCATGGGCTTCAGCAGGTATCATAAAGATCCTGCCAGCAACAGAGAGAAAAATGAGGGAGTTTCAGACAGAAGAAAACATTGACAGATGAGATACAGTGAAAGAATCAGAGGAAAGTGGGGAGAAAAAGACAAGCGCAGAGGAACAAAGAGGAGAACTGAAAAAAAGAAAAAAAATTTAAAGAGTTGGAGTTAGGATGAAAGTAGAGAGAAGAAGGGGAAGGAGAAGGATGGGTGAAGACAGAAAAAAGGATGAGAAATATGCATAAAGAAAAATACATGCTGTTTTTCATTAATGCTTCACCAGATGGAAACGGTATTAACAATAATAGAACCTCTGAGCTCCAGAACAATAGGTGAAATAATTCAACTTTCAGATTAAAAAACAGTGAAGGGAGTTTGATTTATTTCCTAGCTTTTCTTTTCCTTCTCTATATATAGAAAATAACCTCATCTGCTTACTCACATTCTGCGGCTGATCACCACAAAAATATAAATAAAAGAATGAAACCGCCCTTCAGTGAAGACAGAAAATAAATCAGAGGCCTCAGTGCTTTTTCATTGTTGCAGCTGGGTCCTGTCTTCACATTTATTTATCTTTAAATTTTCCCTTGCACTCTAGAGACCACATCCCATAAAATGCCGGGTTAACAAGTTAACCATGAATAATTCATGAGATAATTATAAAACATTTACACCAGAACATTATTATCTTGCAACTAAAAAAAAAAACCCAAACAGTTAATGTCCTCCAACATTGATGGCAAACCTCTTGTGACTGCAATGTTCTTTATCGCTAAAATTAAATGGAATTAATCTTTGATTTGCTTTGGTGCCTACTAGCACAGAATCACTGGGAAAAAAACCACTCCCAGATGATATGGAAACACAAAAATACATAAATACATATATAAATACCTGTGGGTGTGTGCTTGCACACATATATATATGGGATTCTTAAACACACCCTCAGAGGAGATTCAATTTCCATCTTCCTCCCCCAAACAGACTCTGAGCATGAGGGATATAAAGTTTCATGCTGAAGGGATGGATTCAGAGCTTGGCTCTGGGTTGTTATGACGTGAGGAGTTGTGACTCACAGTGACAGCCTGTCTCTCACAAGTGCAAGCATAAGCACACGTGGAGAGGACACACACAGCGCTGCACCACTCCGTGCCATACACTGAGGGGCTGTGGCTTACAAGGTTTTCCTTCTCATGTCCTTCTACTGCAAGGGTGGTCTTTGGTCAGATTCCACTCCCAAAGTAAGCCTAGAGCTTAGAGATTACGTAAGAATAAATTTCAGTTTTACTCTGGTGTCACCAAGATCAGGATTTTGTCTTGTATATACATCCAAAATTAAGACTCTCACACATGTGGCTATAAAGGTTCCTATGAAAGCAGCACTGATAATGGAAATCCCTAGTACAACAAGAAGACAGGCCATTAATACTTCTGCAGTCTGGACAAAAGCTCCTCTGTCACCTTCCCTCTGGACATGATGACAGAAAAGTTTCTGGGAAAATCCTCAAACCATGCCTTCTCTATGTGCTGGTGGTCCCTAGTTGCCACAATACTCCTGAGGGCTTTAATGGGCACACACAGAAAAACCTCAAAAAGGTTCTTGCTTAATTCACAGAAACTGTCAGCCTGTTGCTAGAGAGATACAGGTTTTTCAACAATGACTTCTTCTCTCCCTCAGGAACACAGGATAAATGAGCAGCACTAAAACATATCTCCACTAGACAACTCTTTTTGTGAATATGGGTTGCCATGCTCACAGGTAACAGAGCCAGCAAACCTTGGGCTGGCACAGCAAACTCCAGCTACAATCCCTGGGGTAATCCAGGGTAGAGGAAAAAACCCCCTGTGGGAAAATGCAGGAAAGAAACACTTTTTCTTGTCCCTCTCCCCCCCTTCCTCCCTGTTTGAATGCAGTTGGTCAACATTGAAAACTGTCTGTGCTTTCTCCAAACACGTTTGCACCCAGACTGATAGACTCCATGTTTTTCTGCATGGAATAGAAGGCCAAGGGCTCCTCTTCCTCACTGGTCTATTAAGAGGCCCCGGTAGAGAAAGCATCTGCTTTACAGGCAAGAGAGAGGGCTGGAAGCAGCTGCATATCCTGAAAAGGTGAACACATCCCAGGGGATTTGGCACTAAGCTGATGGTCAGCAAAAACTACCCAGAGCGTGAGGCACTATGGTGTGATTAACCATGCACACCTTTGTTAAAGGATTAGGAGGATTCTATCACTGTGATGTTTGAATTCTAATTGAAAACCAGTCCCTCCCACACATGTTACTGCTCTGGGATCTGTGGGGGGTGGGTTGGAGGTGTCTATAGCATCTGCTTTGGGGCAACAAAGGGGTTCACAGCTCCAAAGAACCGCGTTTACCTCCCATCACACAACAGCCCGGAAAACATCATGGAATTGTACAAAACCGATGGACACAGTGGGGACCAGGGTCAGAATTTCAATCAACAGTGCAGAGCCCATTTAGAAATCTGTCTGCCGTATCTGAATGTCAACAAACACTCATGAAATTTCATCTCTGCATCAATTTGCAAAATACAAAAAATGCTTCATGAACAGCAATACAGTCCCATGTATACAGCTGCCAGCAGATGCCCTCTGGGGTGATTCTTGTAATTCGCTGTTTCTCTCAGCAAGATGTCATTTATCATGAAGATTATCATCAATATATGAGCTGAGGATGAACTGTTAAGAAGGTCTATTATCCTCAACGCTGAAGCACAGAGGAGTTCTGTTTTGGGTATTCTTTGGGCACCTAACTCGGCTACATCACGCGGGGATCTATGATCAGGAGAGTGGTGAGGAGTTTGGATTAACAGCCTCCTGTGCCATACACTGTCCATGGAGGGAAGTAGTCCCAATACCTAACTCTGAGCCCATCACTGGCTCTCTAAATGGCCAAGAGTTCCATTCCTGAGCATTCTATCTCAGTGTTAGTGTTACAGTGCAGTGCTGGCATTAGGAATGCAACAAGACTGTCTATGAATGGCTATTAACCTGTGTGGTCCTGCAGCTAAAGACCACTAATCATGGTGCTGGGGGTTGTTCAACTCCCCTTTAAACACGTAACTGTAGACTCTTCCTCAAAGGAATTACTGTCTCAGGGAAAAGTTAATGTCAGCAGGTAAAGATAGGTGGGGGCCATGAGAAGAGACAATCTCGAATGGTTTTATAGTCTGAAGATATCAACAGCTTAACTAGTGTCAACCAGCTAATTACAGAGGTGACAACCCTTCAGCCGGTTCTCCCTAATCACCTGGGCACATCCCCCGCACGAGATCGAAAAACAGAGCTCCAGCCCAATGCCTGAGGACAATGGCACTACAAGGGAATGTGGTTTAGCTCACACATTTGCTTCTGTTCTCCCTGAATGCCTCTTCCTAACATTTAAGATCATTTGAGTATGAAAGCTTCCCAGTGAAAAGAGCTGAAGACTGCAACATTTATTTCTCTCTGTAAGGACAAAGGGAGGATCGAGTCCAAACTGTTTCTCCTCAAATCATGGATCAATCGAGCAACTCTGGTGATGTCACTATCCCTGGCACTGAGACCTAATTTAAAATTACCTCAAATCTGAAAGATTGATTTTCACCATCAGCATTTAATGTCTGCTGTATCTTTCTTTTCCCAGCAGAGAAGCAAAAAAGAAAGGAGGAAAGAGAGAGAGGGAGAAGGAGACGGCTCAGATTCAACTGCAATTTAGCATTCATTTGCATTTTTAAATTAGTTAAGCTATGGACCGTTGCAAAGCAATGACAGAGAATTTTTGTAATAATTAGTCTGCTGGGAGTGTAGAAAAGGCTGTACAGGCAGGTTGCACCAAAAGAGGAAGCAATATCCAAGTGCTCAAACTGGGATTTGCAAAATTTACTCTCCCTCATATGGGGCCAGATTCAGCCCAGCAGGCACAGAGAGCTACAGCTGAGACAACTTCATCTGCACCAGACACTGACTGCAGCCAGTGGAGGGAAAGTGATGTTTTCAGACTATGATTCATCTTATCCTAAGTAAAAATCTAAATCAGGTCAGATGATTAGAAACCTGAAGTGACATGAGATCAATCTCAACAGCGTTGTTTACAGTATACTCCTAAATTCTTCAGCCTCTTTCAATGTGTCAGCCTCTCCACAGTGGACACCACATCTGACCCGTTCTCCCTTCCTGCTGCAGTTCCTCCCATGATTCTCTTAGTGCCTGTAATGAGATCCCTCCTAAATTCAGTGGAAAGTCATTGTTACTTCAGATATGACAGAAAAATCTCAGGGAAGGAGGAAGTGGAGGATCCTTCAGCTCATATAGGGGGATACAACAGCACTTCACTGTATAGTGGAAGTTGCTGCATGTTCAGCAGCCTGATGTGAACTCACTGATTTTGCAATGCATCTCATGCCTGTTGGTTGAGATGGGTGAATACTGCAATATCTCCTTTTTTGGATGGCAGAACAGGGCAGCACTTTGCTCCCTAAAGGGAAGAGACCACTCGTGACTAAGTATGACTTCAGAAACACTGCACATTGAATCATCCTGGGAGCAACTGTCCATCACCCATAGATGATCTCTGTCTTGCATAATTTTGTTGTCCTTTGCTTGTCTTACTCCAAAAGGCATCTGTTTCTCAATGTGACTGCTGCTTTTTGCTTAAGTTTGCCCTCTGGGTGAGCTGAAGCACAAGGAACCTTCAGGGAATTTCCTGAAATCCTTCACCTGATCTGAAACTGCAACTCCCAGTACATTTTTGTTTATCCATCACTTCTTCATCCATAAATGTGAACATTCTACTCCAAAGCAGCAACAGCCTAGTCCCAGCAGCTCACCATCAGGAATCAGTCAATGCAATGTACCTGGCAGGGTGATGTAATATCCTGGGTATGGATGAAAAGCAAAAAGAAAAGGAGATTAGAAACTTTCTCTGACCCCTACATCAGCTAAAATATGTCTGACATTTCATTACAAATAGCATTTGCATCTGTCCATATTCATCAGATGTAAAGAAAGCTGAACCCAAAGTCACCAACTACGTAAAACCCAAATACTAGGAAGTTAGACATTACTAATAACGAACAGGTTGCCCTAAAACAAGTTGCCCAGAGAAGCTGTGGATGCCCCATCTCTGGAAGACTGTAAGGTCAGGTTAAATAGGGCTTTGAGAAACCTGGTCTGGTGGGGTTGAAATGAAAAGAGCTTTAAGGTCTCTTCCAACCCAAACCATTCAGTGATTCAGTAAATATTAAGGACAATGGGATCAACCATTCAAAGACTATAAAAACTGTTGTTTGGACCTGTGTTACAGAAGATTGCATGAACTATCCAGAGAAATTAGAAAGGAACAATAGGCTGAGGACTGTGCCATGGAACGGTTTGCTTTCTCTCAAGCACAGTATGGCATCAACATTTTACAGACACTAAATCTATAATGGTGTGCCATGTGGGTATATAAGAAACAGCCAGTCTTTTTAAGTTTTACTTTGTGTCTCCTTCCAAAGACGTACCTGTGACTTCAAAATCATTCTACCTGCATCAAATGCATTAACTCTATGACCACAAAATAGAGACCCCATTATTCTGACTACAGAGTGAGTGCAACTGGATTTCCCTGAAGGAACCCAAACCTTTATGGTTCTATTACCATGTCACTCTGAGTTTTCAGAGGTATCAATCACAAAGGTACATTTTGTTTCAGCATGGACTTAAGTGACTCAATGCAACCTATCTCTTTTGAGGACAGAAGAGCAAGAAGACCATGAAAACTAAAGTAAATGGCTCTACTTATATTATGGATATCAAGACCAAAATGTGCCCTCTTTCACATTTGTTAATCACTTGTTCAATTTTTGGGATTGGCATTTCTGGAGTCTATTCATTCCTTCAAAGTTTCTTATATGTTGTTGCCAGTTTGCCTCATAACAGCAATGGGTCTCATCTACGACAAACAGCACTGCCTTAAAAAGTTCAAGTTTCTTGCTTGCTCACCTGTCATTTTGCCACTGGTCACATGTCCAAACTGAGGTGCAAGTAAGCACTTCCTAAGATCCTTTGTGTATTTTCCCTTAGGATATTCTTGCTTTCTTCCTCTGGCAGAGAGCAGCTGTGGGGTTTGTGCTTTACAACTATGGTGTAGGCTCTGGAAAGGTCTTTTTACCATGAAGGATACAGGGGCATATGGAACAAATTTTCTGCCAGTGATGCTGAGCTCTGGATTGGCAGCTGACCTGCAAGATGTCTTGGTTTCTATTCACTCACTGGAGTGAGAGACACCTCCCAAGACAGACACCTTTGTCTGATCCTAAGGTGATTGCCTAAGAGAGATGGGATCAGTTTCTGAAAATGACTTTCTATTACTACTAACTACAGAGCAAACCTATAGTTATTTAGGCTAGAAACCACCTTTAGGTAGTTACATTCAGGCTGGGTGGAATACACTCAAAACATGCTTCCCTATGTATATAGGAATGAACTAAACTAGTTGTTTATTCCTGAGTCTTTTCACAAAAGCATCACCTTGGGAAGGCCACTATTTTCAGACAGAACCAAGCTGGTCCAGATTTAGACTCGTGAGGAAACATCCACATCCCTTAAGCTCCCTGTGATTATGACAGTGTGGGACAGCGGGTTGTGTAGAGACAACAGTGAAAAGAGACAGAAAGGAGATAGAAAAGGAGCTTCACCGTGTACTGATTCTGTGGTGAGGGCAGATCTGCACTACAACCTCCCTTTCTGAAAGACTGAGTTATAAGTAAGCTTTTTTTGAACATTTCTAACTTCCCAAAGGCTGACAAAATAGTTCCATGCGTTATTTCTTTGTCGAGCATTGCCTTTCGTTCCCAGCGTGGTGCCACATCCAGACAGAGGCTGGAGGTGCAGAGTGCCCTCTGACATGTCCTTAGACCTTCACTGAGGCATAGTAGTCTATAATTATGTTTTCTGGATATTTCCATATGTGTAAACAGTGGTTCAGTTACCCCAGTGTCCCATAAAGTACTTTTCCATAAAAATAAGATCCCGTAAAACCTGTACCTTTAGACAACTCCCCACTCTGACATAGCCAGTGACTCTCTATTTTACAAAATAAAGGCTTGAGTGCTCATTCTCCTGAGTTTCGCTGTGTTATCTGTGATTGTCTTGGAAACCCAGCTCACCCTGAGGCCAGCTATTAACATCTTTCAGCATAACAAAAGCCTTTATTGTCCCACTATTTCACATGCATTCTGTCAAGACACGCAGATGAATGAGTTACCAGGGGGTAAGTTTGGGTATAAATTTACAAGGCCTCTACTCCATCATAATTGTCTGTATTCATATTCTCATTCTTCATGCTCATCCAGATGCACTTGGAAGCGATTTGTCCTCAGGAAAAAAAGGAGTTGGTTGCTTTGCATCTGCTCTGTGGAAACAAAGAAAAGGATGTCCTGGGGCTTCTTGTGGAGAAGCTGACATCCTGGGAGGTCACCCAGTAACCTTCCCTGCTTCTTCCTTCTGTGGTATCCATCGTGCCTATTCCACATTATTTAAAAAATTGCCTAGTGAAAATATGAAAACATCTATTTAGTTTGAAAGACAATTTTCATCCAAGTAGCTGAAGTGTTTCAGTTGAAAGGAGACATATTAGCAGGGAGAAAATACCAAATGGGGTTTTCTACACTAAAATTCTTGACACTCTGCACGTATGAGCGACCATCTATAAAGGACATGCACTTTACAGCACCATAAGACTCTTCTTCAAGCCCAGCTGTAATATTTCTCCAGAGACAAAACCCAAGAACATTTGACTGTCTGTATTTTTGCATGTGCCTCAGAGCTTTTACTGGCATGACTATGGTGGCTAGTGGGCATAATTTGCTCACATCCCCAGCTGACAGCCAGGACAGCAAAATCTCACGGCTTATACATGCTCTCTGATTCTTTTTATTATTTAGTGGATTAGCTAAGAATCCAGTAATGGTTCCAATGACTGTTGTGCTCTCACTGAAGCAGCAAATAATTGAAAACATTAAATACTCATCATAACTAGTAAATGGCAATACAATAATAGGCAGGCAAATATTACAGAACTTCTCACCCAGCTGAGGAAAGCCAGATACAATAAAAATCATCTTCAGAGAAATATGCCATGAAGGGCATTGTCTCTCTAAAGGAATTCAATGCACCCTTTCAACCCATGGTGCTATTTCACCCTGAATGAGAACAAAGCTAAAAACCCTCCCTAAGTTCAGTTTACACACATAACTGACTCAGTGCTCATCTGTTATGTGAGTACACTCACTTCAGTCATCCTCAGCTCACACCAGTAGCGTTGCTTATTTTATTCTTTCTGACTACTTACCCATCCCACCAATGCTGGAATCACTCTGTAATTGTGAGTGCCATATGGTGTCCTAATTATTGCAGTGCTTGTTGTATTGATGTGTTAGATAATCAAAATGTTGGGAGAGAAGAAGCAAGGAGAGTCAGGCATTTTGAGGAAAAGGCTTGCTCAATGAACGTCGCTTACTACAAAGAACTCCAGGATGCCAAGAGACACATCCAGGAAATGAAAAATCCTGGGCATGAGAATACCAAAATCGTCATCTGCCTGGGGTCTTACAACACTACTGCAGAAATGTGACTGGGATTGGATTTTGTTTCTCTTTTACCTTCAATCTCCCTGTGGCTAGAGAACATGATTGTAGTTTACAGGAATAGAAAAGTATTGTTATTCTAATTTGTAAAAAAAATGGAGGAGGGGCAGATAAAAAGATGATACAAAACACCTGGGCTGGATTCCCCTTCTGGCTTATATTGACATAAATAACATGCAAGAGTGGGAAAGTCCATATTAACAAGAGAATTAAAATACAATAATGAATTTGCATTGTTAAAGTGATGCAAGACTTAAGAGGCATAATCACAAAACAGTTTCCCCTGAATTTCCTCTTTCAAATTAATTAACTCTCTTAATCAACCCCCCTCTCTTGTTGAGATCTCACCAATAAAAAAATGACTCAACTAAAGGCTTTAGAATAACTGGGGTTTTGTACTGTTGTAGAGAATAATAGGTTTTGCTCTAAAAGCTGTGCCTTTTTCACAGTGGTTCTAGAATTGATGTTTAAGGGCAGACTGGACAAGCAGCTACAGGAAGAACCCAGTACAGCTTACTGAGAATCACATTAATCTTAGGAAATCCTGAGCTGACTACTCAGAGAGTAGCAATATTATGGAGGAAGATTAAACATGTTTGCCCTATCCTTATTCTTCACCAGGTGTGGCTGCTTCTGGCCCCTGCTGAAGACCCATTACTGATGCTGTCAAGCTACCCTGAAGGCTCAAAGATATCCATTCCTCAGTGACTAATAACTTACAAATTCAGCTGCACCATGAACATCTTCTATACATTCCAAGTCTGATGAGAAAACAGAAGATGGTGAAGATTATTCGTCAGGAAGGAGCTTTCTGCATTCCTGCTAATGCCCTGAACAGTAAACAGAGACAAAATACTACAAAAATTCAGACCTGGCCCTTGACAGAATGATTTTCAAAGTTTTTTCGCAAACTGGATGTGGTTTACAAGATGGACAAAGCAAGTCCCAGTGTGCCAAGTTCAGACACTTTAGGGCAGAATGAGAATGTGCTCCTACAGGACTAAAACACCTAATTGACCCATAATCTATCAGTGAAACAATAGAGAATAAAATTCCCAGTATAATTGGGTTATAAATCATTCCTTTGATACCAGGACCTAGCAATTTGTTTTGAGTATCTGAGTGTTTATTCTGAGGAAATACAGCAGTTTAGTTATATTTAAACTCTTTGGCTGGTGCTTAAAGGGGAAAATGACAACTGTGCACAGTGATTTATTTCTCCACTTTACTTGGACTATAAAGGTGTGAAGACAGAGCTTTTACAAGCAATATTGTTTCTCCCTCACATACATATATATTGTTTCGTCCCTCCTGGCTCAGCTTTCTGTGCTTCCACTCAGAAGAGCTGGTGATGGGCAGTGACATTCATCCTCTCCATGACGCCTGTCACACTGGGCTGGCTTTTCACTGCTCTTTGGAGACCATTTTGCCCTCAGTAGTTTATCAGAGAGTCAGTGCCTCACACAGAGAGCCCACACAATAACAAATTCCCTCACACACGTATATATTGTTTCTCCCTCACATACATATATATTGTTTCTCCCTCACACACGTATATATTGTTTCTCAGGTCATGTACAGTCCCTGTCCCTTACATTCATGGGTCCTCTACATTACATGAACATTAGCAGATGTCTTTAGCTGCACAGTGGACACAGGGCATGGTCAGGGCCAGGTGGGATGGTCACTCCCTAGTGCTTGAGAAGCACAGCCTTTACTTCTTAGCAAAAGGGGCAGAAATAGTTTTCTCGATGCTGTTTCTGGAGGAAGTCCTCAAAAATTAGCAGCAGGACTGGTGTGAGATAAAGACCAGACCTGAACTGGGGTCAATAATTATGTGTGAAAATATTTTATGGCATTTTTTTTTAGGCAGAGGTTTAGCACATAAAGGAAAAAACATACTCCCATCCTCCATGGAATGAATATGAGCCACCTGCCAACTCTTTCCCACAAGCACATGGCCAGGACAGAGAACATGATGGGCAATTTCCTTTTCCTAACACTTATTTCCACATTCATCCCTCCAGGAAGCAATAGCAGGGCCATCACTGGAGTTCTGCAGCTGTTCATGTCTCACTCTGTGCCAGAACAGTGACCTCGGTGACAGCAGACAGGAAGCAATAGAGTAAAATCCTCCCTGTGCCATGGATTTACAAGGACAAACTTCTTCTATGACTGGCTTTTCATAAGCAGAATTACACAAAGAGAATAGCTGAGGTCCAGGAAGCACCATATCCAAAGCAGACAGAGATGGTCCTAACACAATAAGGCACTAAAGTGCATTAAAAGGGAAAAAGAGGGAAAGGTAAAATTTTTCACCATGCTGTTCTGTTATCAAAGGAAATCTGGAAGCACTGGGCTCTAATTGCAAATTTGGTCCTGGAAAGGGGGCTCTAGGGAAAAGAAGAAGCAAGAATTAGAGCTCTTTCTAACTAAGATCATGGAGAACTGGTGAGTAGCAATGATCTTTATGACAAGATTATTCAGAACTTACTAATCATTACTGCCCAGTTTGGACAGGGCTGTCTAGAACTGTATTTTTAAAGCACGTAGTCCTGATGGTATATCTCTGCTGATTAGCCCTTCAAAAGAATATTCCTGTAAGTTGGAGCTACAACATCTCTGCTGCAGAATTCTGATGACATAATAGGTCATTATAAATAGATGATTTGTCTAAGTGAAAGAAGTCCAGCTATTTAGGCCAGGTCAGAGTAACAAGTTACTATGCCACCTCTAACATAATTTTTATTCTCACATGGGTCAGAGATCCTGTTAAAATGCAAAAGCACTTTGTAATTGCAATTTGCAAAACAATGAGAGAAATATGCACAACATGGTTTGCTGATAAAGCAGAATTTTGTCAGAGCAGGACATTGTTTAAAGCTTTACCCTGGGGGCACCAGCTGTTTTCCAAAGTACCACTAAGTGACAAAATAGGACACATTTACACACAATACAGGAAGGGCCAAAAATAAAACCTGGAAACATTTTACATGTAAATAACAGCACAAATACAAGAAATCTGTGGGTCTGCAGATAGTATAACCATCCTAGAGAGACATTAACTACTATATATGCCACTTTGTCAGGATGGGAAAGCTTCAGGAGGAGAGTATGAGACAGCCACTATTATATCCTTAATCAGTACAAAAACTAAAGATGCTGATATTCAGTACTTACCTTTTCATCCATTATTTCCTGTGACTCTTTCCTCCTACTGTTGCAAACAGCAACTGCTTTTTCAACATTGTGAATGATGTTTAATACTTAGATGAAATGAGAGCTGAGGCAGAGCAGTATTAAATGTAAAGATGACACTGTTTTAACAGGCTGTTGGCCTTTGCTATGAGCACGCTTTTAAAAATTAGACCAACAAAATCCATCAGGAGAACAGCAGCTTTGCCAGCAGCTGTTAGAAAGGGAATAGGGAATAAATCAAAGCAAATAACTTCTAATAGGATTAGACTAATTTATAGATGGTGGAACCACCAGTGGCTATGAAAATCAAGAGTCCACATGCAAGCACTCCCAATATCTTTAATCAGATTGGGAGGGTGAGCAGAGAGCAAGCCACGTGGACTTGTTACTTTGCCACCCTGGATCTGAGAGCAAGGAGCCAGCAACTCGAAAGTCAGAAGAAAAAAAGTGTGTGTGGCTAGGGAGGAGAAGACAGACAAGTAAAGTAAAAGGAGCAACAGTGACCTGAGCCAAAATAAGCAGAACCACTTGCCTGAAGGGCCCTTTGTTCCAATACCATATGTGAGTTCTGATCACATCAGCCCTTTCTCCAGGAGAGACAATCCCTCAAACAGCATCGGCAAATTAGTTCAGTCTGCAGTTCTGATTAGTGTTGGGTAGAAAGCTGCAAGGGAGAGAAAGCATTAATGCAATTCTGGTAAATTATACACTGAGGAGAATAGGGAAAACAAACAAACAAAAAAACCTGCAGGTGTCAACACAAAACGCAAAAGACTGATAAGTTTGTTTTTTTACTGTGAGACTGTAGCATGGTGAGCACAGGGAATGGGAGTGATTCTTGCAGCAGCTGCTCACGGGGAGTTAATACACAGCACAGTGGTCACCTCAAACATACATGTGAAGCCAGAGCCACAGGGCTCCAGCACTTGAACTTGTTTTCTCATTTTTTACCCGCAGTGAAGCCTGTGTTGGCAGCCACATGGGAAGAGCCAATTATATTTCTGTCAATGGCTGCAGCATACGATGTGAAATCCTGCATCCCCCCTGTACCTCATCTTAAGGACTCAAAAATCATGTCAGGGAGTTTGAGGCTGAGCACACTGAGGAAAACCTGAGTGCTCTGAGCCACAGGAGGAGACTAACACCTTATGGTACTATTTCAAGGGCTGGAAAATCCACAACCTATTTTATTCTCTCAGTGTGTTCACCTGAGCACAATTCATCGTGCTGCACTGTGCAGGAGAACACACGCACACATCAGGACTGCAGCTGCAGTGGAGCTGAGCATGAGTGCAGGCAGGAACAGGGGCTGATCCAAAACACCAGCTTTGAGACCTGCTGTTATGAGGTACATCTCTGGGAGAGAAACAAGAGAGACTGTAGAGGCTTTTTGCTGTTTCTGATGAAATGAAGTGTTACTGCCCACTGAGACTCTCCCTGTGTTCCGCTGTTCAAATACAATTATTACTCCACCCTCAGCAGTGCTTTTGTGCCGTCTCAGCCCAGAGACTGCTTCGCCTGCTTTATCTGATCTTGTGTTGCCACACAACCCACAGGAATTGTTCCAGCCAGATCTCAACAGACCTTATAGCACAGACCAAAACTACAAAAAAACTACTGCATTCCCCACCTCAGAGCAAAGGGAAAGTCTTGAGGGAAGAGATGCTGCAATTTGTTTTCTACTTTGATTGTTTTCACACTTTCCAATCACTCACTTCAAGCTCCATAAATACTGACAGGGTCAAAACACTGTCCTCAGGAGCTGGAGCAGGGGCTGGATAAGTGATGGTCAATACAAAGTACTTTCTTTGGAAGGAACTGCCTCCAGTGCAATCTTTTGCTCCTTCAGTCTTCTTTCTTCTTCAAGCAAAATCTGCCAGAACTATTTCCAATTTTTTCTCCTTCCTCTTCTTCTTTATTTTATTTTGTGTGTTGTCCCAGCCTCCCCTCTCAGAATTGATTCCCTGGGGAAATTCATGTCCCTTGTACTTTTTACTCTGTGTGAATAATAGAACATTATCTGCATAATTTATCCTACACCACGTGTTGTCTTCCTTCTAGCTAAGTGTTTATCTAAAATAAATATATATCGTCATTGTGTACACTGAGAAAAAGAGCCAACAAACCTGTGAGAACTTTATCATATCCAAAACCTGAACCACCAAGAACATGTTAGCTCAGTCTTTTAGGTCAAATGTAACTGTAAAGTTGATCCTTCTCCTGCCTCTCTCTGTATTTTTCAGTGTTCTATTCTTTGTGTAGATCTAATGAACTCCCCACAGGGCTGAATCCAGATAAAATCTGGAATTTGAACACAGCCCACAGAGCAAGGGATTTCAATAAGACAAAAAAAAGGTTTCTTTTAGCTCCTTTTATCACACCTCTGCACAGCAAAGTATGAAACAGCAGCTGATCTCAGGCACTGGGAAGGGTGGGAACATTGGGTATGGACCAACTGATCAGAAATCCAGACCACGTGTGGCAGAGATGTTGCTTCCATACTTGCTTTCAAGGACCACAACTGCCAACCAGCACATCTCACAGCTCACAGTGTGCAGGGCAGCTGACAAAGCACTTGACCACGTCTTGAAGTTAAATGCGCTGAGGTTGTTGTGGCCCTGTCAACACAATCTTCATCCAGATTCTCACACACTCTCTTGAGCAGGGGGACAGCACAGTGCTTTGCTGATGCTGCTGGGATTTCCAGGTGTTTACAGCTATGAGAAAGAAAATTTGACATAAAGCCATAACAAAATATGGAACCCTGAGGTTTGCATAGTAAATTTGAATCATAGTATATTAGGGTGAAAATATGTCCTGAATACTGGGGAAATAGTTGTTTTACCATGTGACTACAGTTATACAATTAAAATTGTACTTGATGTTTCCATCTTTCTTTCCACTTTCTCTTATGATGATTTCAAAAGTGCCCCAGTTTTGCTCCTTAGCACAACAGTGTTGTGGTCCCTGTTTTGTTTCCTCATTTGCACCAATTCACCAGCGGGATCAGAGCCAGAGGTTAGAAGGTACTGAGCCTACCCCAGGTGAGGACTGAGTCATAAATTTGTAATAACAGGCAAATTCAAGAACAAGGTTTGGAGTTTCCTGTCAAACCCCTCACTTCTAATTTCTACAGATATTTTTCTAGATCTCCAAGTGACATTTCTAGAGTCAGGTCAGGTTCCCAAGCACAGGTGTTTGGTACCACTTCAGACAATCGAGGGTCTCCCACCCTGAAAAGTGCTGGGTCCCCAGAAAGCCCAGTGTGGATGACTCAGATACTTTTGGGAATCCATAGGATCCATAGGAAGTGACCCTGACGAGAAGCAGGGGTGAAAACCCTCCAGATGCTTTGCTGTCCTACCCACAGTGTGCCTGTTTATGTATTCCATAGTGTCCCCTTTCTGATTTCCTTAGACCAATTTACTTTTCATAGGGGAAGAACCTGAGTAAGGCAGTAAGAAGTTTGCTTCGTTAAGTAACTCACTATTAATTCCCTGATGCACTGTCACAAGACTAATGGCCTACTTTAAAGAGCATCCCTGTCAGAAGGTGCTTTTTTTTAAAAGGATTCCCACAGAGCAATGAGAGGCAGCCCTTGCATCTAAAAATTTCAATGTGGGACGAGAGAACTCAATCTCAACGCATTGAACTTGGATTTTTTTGAAGACCTTTAGATCTAGGAATATGTCATCTGTTGGAGTCAGATGCAAAGTCCACAAATTGGAAAAAATAGTCTGCCTCCCTTCTTTGATAGTAATGTTCCTCTGTGAATTTTTATGTTTTAGCAGAAAAGCTCACTCCAGACTCAAAAGCTGTGGAAAACCGACCTGTTTTCACTACAGGCACTTTGATAATCTCTAAGCCTTTGAAGCTCCAACCCCAGGGAAGTGACACAGAGAGACACTGAGGAGGATTTTTACATGGCCACAACTGGGAAGGAATAAAAACAAGGAAGGTTTAACCCAAAACACATCAAAACTTCTCAAATCTTCCCATCTTCTCTCAGCATCAGCTGCTCCTCACAAACCTTCCTTAGAAATCAAAGGCCACAGTTTGGGACTTCCTTGGAGGAAAGTTTTTCCTCTCTCCTTGTTTTACCATATCCACCATTCTCCCTTAATAACAAAAGTTTCTATCTCACGTGCTCATCTGAGCCAGGAAGGCAGTATGAAGCAGGATCCTCTGCCATCAGGGCTGCTATCCTGGCTTTTCTTCTGAGCTCACAGAAGGCTCTCCAAAATAAAGTTACAATAGGAAAAGGTGAGAAAAGTGATCAGCTGACTCCCTTTTGCTCAACTGGAAGCACATATCCAATATTAGCCACCCTGTTGCCTCTTAGGGGACAAAATTCCACAGTTCTACCTCCAAACACTCTAATTTCAAAGTCAGGACCTGTGAAACCAAGCAATTACAATGCAATGCTGATTCCTTGGGAACAGCTACCAGTACCCACTCAAATGTCAACACACAAAGCAAAGACAGATGTAGGTATGGTCACCTTAGCAGTACTAGGTGTCCTAGAGATTTAATGGTTTGAAGAAAGAAAGCAAGTTGTAATAAAATTTAATAACATCATCTGGAAGCCAACAGGTAAGTTGCCACAAGAAGAAAATAATTTCTCACCAATTTCTGTCTCTGTCAAAATTATCTTTGTACAAGTGTAGAGTTAGAATGGGAATATGGCATGAGTTGTAATTGAAGGTAATTGATTTCTCTCCCTCAGCTTGTATCAGTGAAACCTCAGTTTCATTCAGTTGTGGGCACTGGACCTCAAAGAGAGAGAGAGAGAGGAGTGGAAAAATTGCAGAAATTCCAGAGATAAATGTGAATGGAAAAGATCAAAGATGGTGATCGGTGAGTGAGCTGGTGGTTCAGGCAGAGAAGAGAAAAACACTGGTGAGAGCATGAAAGCCACCGATTGTTTAAAGGTTGTTGGAAAGTGAAAGGAAATAGTCTGTTTGCCACAGCCTGGTGGTAAGCACAAGAAATAATGGGCTTAAGTGACAGCAAGAGATATGAGGGTTAGACATCAGGTAAAGCTTCCTAGCAGTGAGGGGAGTAGGGGACCAGACTAGATTGCCCAGGGCATGGTAGAATCTCACTGTTGGAGGCTTTTAAAGAATAAACATCCATCAGAAATTATATAGATAGACAGCTGATCCTTGCTAAAGCAGGAGGAAAATGGATAAAGAAACTTCTTAAAACCCTTTCTCTCTTGTTTTCTTATTTTTTTCTCTGGTCCTATAAAGCTGCTAAGGAGACCCCAGCCCACGCAAAATCCCAAGGATATGGTCAAAGACAGCTACAGCAAAGCCTCTTGCAGTGAAATTGCAGAGTCCTTATAAACTTCTAAACAAGTCAGAGAGCTGTCCAGAAATATCCACAGTGTGTTACACCAAGGTGACAAGTGAAGCTTTGCCAGTTTATTTTGCATGATATTCAAACCATGGACTAACTTTCAGTAATACAATTAGTTTCACTGATACCTCCAAAACTACCTGCCTGCTGAAGGTGGGGTGTGTCCTTGCTAACCACAGCACCCTGTCCTGGGCCACTGAAATAGTCTCCACTGCCAACACAAAGCTTTGCAGTAGGTAAGTTTTTATATCCTGGAGTAGCCTCATAAACAAACATGCAAGGGAATGGTCCTGCCAGTATCAGGTAAGGGCCCTAAATGAGAAAGGCAACATTCCCAGGGTCCAGTGCCTGTGCCCCTTTGATTATTGCAGGATAAATATATTATTGTTTGTCGGACTGATCTTTCTCAGTCTGTTTTTTCATATCAGTGGTAAAGATAGGAGTTCTCTGAGGCCCTTTGAATGTGATTATCTACCGTTCTCTGTGGGAAGAGATTCATTTTCATTCAAGGTGCTGCTGTCACCTCAGTCACTTTTATCTGTAGACCATGGACTCTACCACGGGTTGTATCAAACACATCTGGAGCATAAATTCCTTGCAACTTTGTGCTGCCACCTATGAAGGGGAAGCAAGGTTTATCTGCTTGCCAGAGGACAGGAGGTCCCCAGGGAGTACTGCATGTTGTTTCTCTGACCAGTCACTTTGTGTCATCCCTTGGTTTGCCCACTTACACTGGCACAAGCATTTTCCTACTTTGCAAAGGGCACTTAGGACCTGAAAGCCAATCTGTGTTCATGTCAGGGTTCCAGAAATGTCAGATTAGATTCCTTTACAAGCAAGATGTTTTCGCCACGCCTGCTAGGGAATTCTGCTCTGCCATGAAGTGCCAAGTGCCCTTCTTTTTTCCTACAAGTGTTTCCTTGGAACTTGTCCTAAAAGAAGCCAGGACCTGCCATGCCCCCTGAAGTGCTCAAGAGAGATGTGCTGTGTATGCAGGAGAGCTGGTGATCCAGGTTTCACCATTCAGCAGATGAAAGGAAATATTTCACAAGGAAATACCAGGAAGCCATTGGCTCTTAATATGGTGTGAGTCTTGGGGCTGTCCTGTGTAGGGCCAGGAGATGGGCTGCGATGATCCACGTGGGTCCCTTGCAACTCAGGATATTCTATGATTTACACAGCTGCATATTTATCCCACAGATAAATTCAACAGGACTCTATTTAAGGTTATAGACTTGTCCCACTAATATTGGAAAGAAACCTTCTCCTTTTTACTTCGTTAAAAGCCTCAGGTAAGAGAGATCAAGTTTAACCTTATCATTATTCTCTTTCAAACAGCATATAGTAATGCTGAACAAGATTGAAGGAGAGGTATTTATTTAATGTATTTATTTGTGTGGTGTTATCAAATTGGAGGTCCAAAGATTGAAATGCTACTTGTCACAGTACTGTGCACACATTGGTTAATACAGATTTTGCACTAGGAGAAGAAACACATTGAGATATGCTAGATGGTGAAAACAAATATTACCATGTGCAAAGCAGCAAGGCGGGGAATAAGGCAGAATGAGAGAGAGAAAAGAAGAGAGAAATTAATGATATATCCAAGGTGACTCAGGAAACCCACGTCACAGCAGGGAACTGAACTCACATCTGTTCTGTTCCAGCTCAGCACCTTTCCTACAACCAGCTTCCCTCAACATGCTTCATTCATGGTCAAAATTCCAACAAGAAAAGAGAAGAAACAAGAAAATACTGCAAGAACTTTAACCCCACTATTGAGTACTTTTCATGGTGTCCAGGCAGTTAAGTTTAGTCTTCAATAATGTATGACAGAAAGCAATTTAAACCAGGAGAGGCAGGAGCAGGGCAGGGGAGGTAGAGGTGAGTGCTGAAGCACACAAGCCAAAGGAGAAAATGTTGTAAGGAAAAAAAAAAGCTGTGAGCCATAATAACAGCTTTCTTTAACAGAACTTAACTAGGTTAGAGTGACCTCTGAGAGGTGCCAGAATTTTAACAGCCAAATTTTAATGTGAAGGATTATGGATATTTCTGTATAAATTGCCCTTGTTTTACATAGACCGTTTTGCTGAGCACAATGTTAATTTTGCAGCTCCACTGGAGCAGCAGCTTATAAGAAGATAAACAGAAAATGATGCCTTTAGCAGCTGACAGATACCTTGACTAAGAGGGACAATAAAGCTATTTACATGAAGGGTGCACCAGATTTCCAGCAGTGCTGCTCTTTGTTGGGGTGGGGGGAGGGGGCAGGTGGCAAGAGATGGAAAAGAACATAGTTTTCACTCTGATCTTCACTCTGAAAGCCAAGGTTAAGACTCCCCCAAGCCTAACCCCAACCCCATGCACTGTTTCCAGCTGTGCCTAGGCCAGTTCTGCATTGAGAGATGTATCCACTTCTTGAGGGACAGCAGACAGGACAGGAATAGAAAATTGGAGCCAAAAGCAACAGTGACTTCCCAAAGCACCATCCTCAAAAAGTCTGCAGCCATATCTCAACAGATGTAGGGTACAGGCTGCATCAGCTGTGGCACAGGGGTGAATAAGCAAGCAGAGCAGCTGCTTTAGCCCACTGGGAAGTGAAGAGAGAGGAAGGAAGAGGTGATCATTTGTGCCTTGTGGGGTACATGTTCCCGTGCCTCTCTGGCCCAAGTCATTATATGCTCCAAAATCTCCCAGACACAAACTCTCTCCTTGACTTGTCAGCTATGCTTGGCCTAACTCCCAGGTATTAATGACCTAAAAATGGGGATATTTAAGAATTAATCATAGCAAAATATTTTTAACTTTTAATCATCTCTTTTCCTCTCTTTACTTGCCTCTCATTAGCTCTTCTTAAATGTGTGACAAGTGACTGGCATTCATTCCAATTAGAAGTAAACCCTTTTTTTTCAAAGAAAAGTGATATTTCTGTGATAGCCACACTTGAATAGCACCATAGATTTTCCTTCCTCAAGTGATAGAGCTGAACTCAGTGGCTCAGAGCAAGGTAATATTAGCTCAGGTACAACCCCTCAGAACTCCACCTGGCCACAGACATAAATTCCTGCCTCCATTACAGCTTTGCCAATACCATTTCCATGCTGGCTGCACAGCAGCTTTATTGTAGTATAACACACATTCCACAGGAGTGCAACAGGAGTGACAGAATGGGGTTAGGACGCCAGAAAAGCCACATTATTTTTTCATCCTAGGAGCTGCAAAAGGAGGTAGGAAAGAGAAGGGCAAAGACACCAAAGGCTCAGCTCTAGGCTGCTGCTGCAAGCAAGTGAAGAGAAAGGCAGACAGAAAAGGGCTGTGCTCACTCATCCACTCTCAGTGTAGGAAAGTTTTCAGAGATATTTCCCACTAGTCTTTCACTTATTATGCATCAAGGGCAGAGCTGTCTCCATTTTATTGCACTCTGTCATTCAGAGCTGGGCTAATCATTGCTGCTGAGGATGGAGGCAGCCAGTTGGGAATTCATCTCTTCAAGTGTCCCTCATGTTGCTTATTCACATGCCACTGCCTTGACTCAAGCTGTCTGGTGACTTTGGAAAAACTAAGGACACAGTGAAAAAAAGACAGGTATATATGACAAAAAAACCAAAGGACAATTTTGACACGTCCTGAGCTTGAGTTAAACTGTCTAGAAACAACCTCAGCTCTGATCTCCCCAGCACAGCTTTGCGTATGTAATGACCTCTGGGCAGAAATTGCCAAGGCCAGGAGATGACCCAGTGCCTCACAGCCCTGTGAGGACATAGCAGGGTGAGTTGGAAGCAGCAAAGCACCTTCACTTCCCCCAAGCCCAGCTCAGCAAGGTCTGCTCTCACCACCACAGCTGTTGAGATTAACTTGGGCATAAATTTTAAATGTGGAACTTCTCAGACCACTAGGAAGTCCGATGGGCTAGTGATGATGTCTTGGATGAAGCTGGGTCTGGAGCAGCTATCTCAAGCAGCAATGTTAGAGGAGAGTCTCAGTCCATCATTCTCTCATCCTGACTTTTCCAGGCAAAGAATAACACCTCTTTTTAATAATCTGCAGAACTATACTTCCAAAGAATTAAGAGAAAGCAGTAAGATGAGCTTCCCCGAGGTGAGCAGCACACCTTATTGTTTAATTCACAGGAGGGTGTTACAGTCACACAGAGGTTGGTATTAGTGCCAGTCACTTGAGGGAGGCAAAGAGCCACTCTGGGTTTGCCTCGATTTCATATGGTTGGCCTTCAAGAGAGAAGAAACCCATAAAAACCTTAAGGTCAGTGCAAGGTTTGGAGATACCTATCAGCTTCTGGATGGAAAAGAATGAATAATGACATGAAAAAATTTACAGGACTTGAAAGGATACTATTTCAATAAGGCTACCAAATATGAGAGAGCTGCTCAGCACAGCTTCAGACAAGGTTTGCTGTAGACAATGGCAAGGGTTGGGATAATTTGCCTGAAAGGATCTAAACTCACTATAACATTTGGTGAGGGAAAAGAAGGCTTTAGAACACAAAGGTCATTTCAATCAGCTCAGTGTGGTCAAACACTCTAAACAGCACAGATGTTTTGAGCTGATGTGTCAAACTTCTGCTCCAGAGTCAAAATATTGGGAATCAGAAAATATCAGTATGCTGTGTCCTAGGGAAACCACATGTACTTTCCTTGGTGACAGCTGTGATCAGACCTGCGTCATGAACTCAAGAGGAAGTGGTAAAAAATGAGCACAATTTCAAAAAGGATTGTAAGAATAATAGAGATTTTTCTCTATGGGAAAAAGCCACAAAGATAATGGCTACTGAAGAGAAACCAGAAAGATGAATGAGATGATACAACACAGGCATGGTCATGAACATAAAAAACCATATTTGGCACTTTCATTTTTAAGCTGACATTTGAGAAAGTAGTTTGGGACAATATGCACAATTAAAACAGAAACTGCTTAAAAGATTTATAAAGAAAACACTTCTAAGTGTTTAAGCAAAAATCACCACTGGAACTCTGAGCTTTGTGACACAACTGAAGCAACCAGCTATAGCTCACTGCAACCTAAAAAGGATATTTCATATAAGTGGCACACAATGTGATTTCTAGAATGAGGGCTGCCAGAACATTTTTATTTTATTGGTTCATATTGCTTTTTCTTGGCAAGTTTCCATCCTCTCACTTCCATCCAACCAAAATGGATCTTGGTTTGTTAACTCACAGCAACAGAACAGGTCTCTGTGGAAAATTTAACCTGAAAGAGCTGAGTCCCCTCTCAGCTGAGAGTTTTCCTCTGGAAATACCACTCAGGACTACAGAGGGAGCCTCTCTCTTGCCATTGAACAGTGTCACCATCTAATTAGCTGACAAACACCCTGGGATTAGTTGAGAACATCTTGAGCTGTGAATAATCCCAGAAAGAATAATGGAATTACAGAGTAGTTTTGGACATCAAAGGTCATCTCGTTCCACTCCTCTGCCATGGGCAGGGACACGTTCCACTAGACCAGGCCGATCCAAACTCCATCCAACCTGGCCTTGAACACTTCCAGGGATGGGGCAGCCACAGCTTCTCATAACGTGAGAAACATTAAAGGACATGTGTGAATGCACATTAAAAGATCTTTATTCACCTATTAAATTTGGATGTATCCACCTCTTTCTTAGGGGTCACAAATGAGAGCAATTTACCATAAACCTCTAGAGATTGTGCAGTATCAAGGCAGAGGCAGGTAAATGTTTCAGCTCTCTGTAGAAATTTCTGGTCTGTTTATCACTGCAGTTTCAAAGCACTTATGTGAACCAAAAATAGTTTAGCAGTTCAATAGAGCAAGACAGCCACTGTATCCATGCTGGACTGGACATGTGTGTGTTAGCTGCATCACTGACCATAATAATGTCCTGAGGTGTAAGTGGAATGCATTCCATGTATTGTGGAAAGTATTCATGTATTCTTCCAGTTGACATTTCAGTGTAATTCTACATTAATAAAAGTAAAACTGAAATACCAGCACAGAATCCAGCTCAGTCTAATCCACTGAAGCTGAAGAAACACTATGAAAGTCCTTTTGATACTGTGGGTTGGAGCTGGGTCAAACAGACCTGTACATCGAAGGAGTAGCACCCAACTGCACTGCCCTCCCTGTTACCACAGCCCTTGAAATGATGATAAATTGGTTTGGAAACGCTCTGATGCACTTGGATGATTTTGGAAAAGTAGAGGCCTGGGGGATTCCCTTTTCAACCAAAATGGGAGATACATTTTTTAAAAACTCAGTCATGCTACTTTTTTTTTGTTTTCATCACTGAGATGTCTTTGGTGACAATGAACACGAAATGTGCACAGTCCCTGGGAGAGCCAGTATCCCACAGGCAGGCAATAACTCAGCCTGTCTCCTGAGAGCTTAGTCAGTGGCTTCACTGCAGAATTGTAGCCAGTTTCCATCCTTTCCTTACTTAAATCTATCCCCTCATTACCTGTGGATGGACTTGACCTTGATTTAGGCCATTTTATAATCTCTTGGACAATCAAATAAACAGAGATATACCATAACATTAAGAGTTTTCCCCATGGCTGGTTAGGACTAGCAACTACAGGGGGAAAAGCAAGTAGGTACTAAATCAGATGGTAAATTCTACATCTCACTCCTAGACACTCTAGGGAAACATCTATTTTTTAGCTCTCACAGATCACCTTGTCCCTCAAGCAAATATATCATTTTCTTTCCTAACAGAGGAATGAGTTACTTTAGGTCAGTACTGAGATCAATTCCAGCAACTCTGGGACTTCTAGTACAACACTGACTGTATGACTGCATTGTTATCCTAATACTCAGTCTAAATCAAGGAATGGCTCCTAAACTTAAACATTAAATATCCTTCTGCCCAGGTGACTCACAACCAAAGACCTTGTGCTGGACATTTCAGGGTTACTTCAAACTTTATGAAGAGTAAATAACATCCATTAACATTTGAATTCATTGTCTCTTATTTAGCCATATAAGACCAAAACACATTCCAATACAGAGCTGGTTTTCTCTCAGAAGCTGCTGGTTTGAAAAATACTGACACCAAACTAATATCAAATTCTGGCTTTGCCCTGGCCCACATTATAGTCATTTCCACCTCTACAACAAAAGGGCAAACCCTTCCCCTTCAGGAGTGTCACACTGGGGGAGGAGAGATTTCTCCTCTTCATCAGGAGTGACTCCTGAACATTTAACAAGAGGTATAATGATCCACTGATGTACTTACCAGGAGATGGCTCAAGGAAGGCAACAGTGACTCGGTTCCCAATGGAGCCTCAAGGCAGAGCTCTGTATTTTTTGCCACAAATTCTTCACATTTGTGTTTTCTGCCTTATTCACACTGGAGACAACTTCAGAGACCACCACTCATTCATCTTTCCCCAAACTTTAGTGATAATTCATGAAGGGGCCTTGCCCAATGGTTAAAAAACATTTCAGAATGGGAGCAGCACCAGGTCAGCTGTGGTATGAGGTCCTTGGGGAGACCTGGTCAAGAGCTGCCTGGAAAGACCTTCAAATTTGCTCAATCTCTGAGTATAATGAGATACAGAAGAGAAGAATGGCAGTGCAAGGCCACAGGGGTCCCTACAACCTGTTGTGGTTGGGAGGAAGAAGGATATGTTCCTTCCCTGCCTTTATGGGCCTTTCCTCCAGTGGAACAAAGTGTGTATGTCTGCAGCCCTACGGGAAGATACTGTAGTCCCTCATCGATTCATTTCCAGCCCCAGCCTGAGAACTTGACATACAACTTAAAACAAGCTCCTTGGGTTGACCATCCTTCTGCATCTCACCTTTCTTTGCTTACTTGGACAAAATGCTTCCATATAGACACCTTCACATAAACCAACAGAGCTGAACCTCCTCTCTGCTCCTGTAGCATCGAGTTAATTATGAACTACACTCCCTTGCCAGGAAAAGGAACAACCTCAGACACTCTAATCAGACATATTAGGGCTCAAGAGGATAAAAACAGATGTACACAAAATATATGCAACATGCATAATTTCAGCCACCCTTGAAGCAGGGACTCCTTACACAGACCCCTCCCTGCCTGCCTGCAAATTCTCCATCTTCCCGTTTGCCAGAGACAACAAGACGAAACCTGTGTTCAGCTGTTCCCTCTGTGCAGAGATTAATTCATTGACAAGGCTCCTAGGAATGTGCCAACTCATTAATTACCGTAAGAACTATGTCAGCAAGAAGTAGGCAAGGTGACTGCTGAAAATGGTCAGAGAGAACCATCTATTAGTGCTTGCTACTCTGGCCATTACATGCCAAAAACCAAACCAATAACACCTGGCAAGCATTTCTTAACTATGAAATATCACAAATTGCACGCTTTACTAATATAAAGTACTCATGTAGATCAGCACTGGGGGAGCAGACTACAAGGAAATTGGCCCCACGAGCAAGTCAGTCCTGTTCCAGGGATGGAATTATTAAATTACTTCCAGTGGAGTCCTGGGAGTATGATGGGTCTCCCAGCAGTGGAAGTTGACATGGAAAAGTCCCAACAGTTCTGACATGCCACCTCATCTGTGTTTCTCTATCTGTTATTAACAGACAGGGCTGCCAGAAGGTGTCCCATAACAAACCCACTGGGACACAAGGAGGAGAGAGACCAGGCTCACTAGGCTGAGATCTCAGACTCAACATCTGCTTACTCGAGCAAGTACTTGACTCAACTTTGTGCTGTCTACAAAGGCAGAGAAATGGCCACAGCCCATTTCAGATCTCACAGCTGGTAGCTCTGTCTGGTGCCTCCCTCAAAGAGGGAACTGTGAACACCAGAAAGTCTCTGATTTGCTATTAAAATTCATCATTCTTCTTGTAAAGCCAACGCTGGGATAATGTGTCGGGGATTAGACCTAGGAAATCCATCAAGGCCAATACTTAGTCACACTCAAGTGCTTTTATGCCACTGTTGCTATGAGGAGCTCTTCAAAAACAGCCCCTTAAGAAGATCAGGAGAGCAGGGGGTCTCCCAACTGCTGTGCAATTGAAGGCAGGGCCCTTCCCCAGACAGAGCCCATGCATTTTCAGTCAAGGGGCATTTGAATGTCAGGCAGTGGGAAGCAAAGTCTTGTCAATGCATCAAAGGTTTTGCTTCCCTTGGCTCAAAGGGAATTAAAGGAATAGAGAGAATAAGCTGGAGAGACTTAAGGTTGTTTCAACTTGCACAGAGCTCAGGCGAGCTCTGGAGTATCTGTAAAAACAAAAAGGAAGATCCATATTACAACTTCTCTCCTTTCATGCTTGTCACATGGCTGGTGGATTTGCATCCTGAGAGTAAAGGGCTGCATTAAGAGTTATGGTATATCTTGCCACATTCCAAACCATGTACCCATATTCCTTTCAAAGCACAGAACTAAATCAGAGACCCATAACTTCCTTCTGGTGTTTTGGACAGATTTTCTTTTTATTTTTCACCTCTTTCTTTTCTCTCGCCAGTCTCACTGCAGCCATAGGGCTAGGAAACATTAATTTTATCATTTGATACAAAAGGGATATGACAGATCTATGCTGTAAAATGCCAAGCATCAAACCACAAGGAATTCCACAAATAACTTGTTCAGATGTCCAAAGAGGGGAGGTGGGATATGGATGGCTCCCAAGTACTCGTCTAAGTGCAGCAGCACTGCAGAGACAGAAATGTGACTCTGTTTGTGTTTGTTTGCAAGATTTTGGGAGGTCCTTGCATGTGCTGAGAGCAAGACCTGCCAGCAGGCAGCCAGGCCATGCCACCCTCCAGAAACCTTTGTCAGAGGCCACTGCCTCTGGGTGACAGCATCGCCTGTGTCACACTCCTGGAGCGACTGATTGCCTTGAATAGATCAGCATTTACTGATGGAAAGCACAGAACGAGTGACCTGTTGTCCCCTAAGGGATGTTTAGTGAGGTGTGGGAAGAAATTAGTGAAGGAAATGTGTGAGAGAATCCCCTGGCAGTGATGAGGCAGGAACAGGCTGATGCTGAGCAGCTGTGGGGTGTTGGTGCAGACCAGGGAGAAAGCAGAAAAAGGCCGATATGCTGGAGGAAAGAGGAGGAGCTGCTCTTCGGGAGAAGGGGGGAGGATGGGATGGGAGATTAAAGAGACATTTGGTGGGGGAAGGAAGGTGGAGAGGGACCCAGAAATGCAGGTTAGCAATTCAGATAAAAATGGATTAGATGGGGATGAAAGCAGCTGGGAGGGACTCAAAGAACATGAGATTAAGAAGTGCACAGGGGAGTTGATGAGTGCTTGAGGGAAATGAAAAGCAGGGTCATCTGGATCCTGCTGATGGTTTTTAGAGGAGCAGAGTCTGAGCAGCTTGAGAGAGGGGATGGCCACAAAGCAAAAGAGGTGTGCATAAAACCCCAAGGGACCCAGAGAAAAGCAGGACTGCTATATCTCCTTAATGCCCTCTGGGTTCATCAGACAGCAAGCTTAGAAACATCACTGCCTGGAAAGCACAGGATTTCAGTGATACTGTGAGACCCAGCTGCACCCTGGGCTGCCAGGCACTGGACACATTTCAGGGTGATATTAAATGGGGTACAAACACTCTGCAAGAGTTCCTTACATTTCAGTCTCTGTTTAGCAAACGTGGTCCTCAGCCAGACGGACTTAGCTCCAAGCCAGCACAGCAGACAGAGCTAGATGAGGCAGCTTCAATCTCTGGGGACACACCACCACCCTGAGGGAGATTCTGAGTGGCCCCAGAACAAGTCTCCCTCCCCAGAGGCAGAAAAGTGCTTTTGAGCCTGCCTGCCTGGGCCAGACCCGACTGTGACCCCCGTGAGCAGGACATCACATGGCCATGGCATCGTTTGTCACACTGAGAGAAAAGGTAATTGAGAGGTCTGAACGGTGCCATGAGCAGATGACAGAGAAGCAGAAAAAGCATTGGCTCCATTCCTTGATCCCTTTTCTGGGCTGGGAATCAACTCATATGCCAGTTTGGTCAGGCAAGAGCAATCACATTGCTGTGCCACGGCTCCTTCCAGCCTACAAGTCTGATTGCTTTCCCCTCTCATCCTTTAGCATTTACTAAGAGATTCTTGCACTGCAGGTCCTGTGAAATGGGCTGGAGCAGATCCTCACTTAGAGAGACCAGCTCCGGGATCATGGCCATCACAAAGCAATGACTGGGGCCATCAAATTTACCCCTTCATCAGGAATCTAGATGGATCTAACACCGTGTTTGTGGATGCACACGTTGTTACACATAGGAGAGGGGATAATGCCTCCAAACTGGGCAGTAAATACTCTCACTGTGGGTCTGCTTACAAATACAAACACTAGCCCAGAAAACAGTGCAACAGCAGAAACAAGGAGCCAAAAGCAGGAGCACAGATGGTGCTTCAGTCCTCTTAAGATCAAGAAACACACATTTAACTACAGCCCAAATAAGATTAACTTCAGGTCCTTGGTGCTACAAAGACCATGGGTTATGCAGCTTGAGCTACTTTTTCTGCTAACTGCCCAGTCAGGTGTGTAAATAGTTAAATCATTTTATGAAAATAGAGTTTATGATTCTCATGCTGCTGAGGAAATCTAAGGAAGAGAATAGCAAAGGCAAGAAAAAGCCAAGTCTGTAGACCAATTAATACTTTCCTTATTCTTACCGTATCTTCCCCCATTTTCCAAAGGGCCTGCAGAAACAATCACATCTGATGGGGCCAGACAACCACTAGCCCAGACTAGCAGCTGCCTCTGCTGCCCACAGTGTCCCACTGCTCAAACACAAAGCCCAGAGGCTTATCTTTTCCCTTATTCCTGACAAACAAAAAGAGAAAAGCTGGGGGGAAAGAAGAGAAGACAAAGGGAAGAAAAGATGAACAAGTAGAACCTACTTTGAGCAATGGGGGTTAATCTGACTCAAAGCCTAAATCCATGTTAGCAGTTAATCCAGTTAGTAAGGCTTTCATTGGGAGCTTTGAGAAATCCTTTAACCTCTTGCTGTAAACCAGGAGCAGCTTAACAGCTCAATGTTCATGAGAAAAGCCTGTCAATAATGCCGCTAAGCAGGTATTTAGCAGGATTTAAAAAACAAGCATGTGACAACCCTTCTTTAATGAAGCAATTGGGCTTCTCTCCAGGAACCAAATGGTCACCATTTCCTTCAGTCTTGCCTGTGATCTGCTTTTCAAGATTCAAAAGAAGATGCAGCTCCGGTCCTGTCAACTTGTAAAGTATTCCTTCCTGGGAAAAGCACAGTAAAAGTCAAATTTTATAACCTTTTTTTTTCTCGAGGATTCTTTTGTCTCTTAAGAAGGCTGCAGTAGGAAAAAAAAACCGAAAACAAAACGAAAAAAAACACAAACAAACCAAACCAAAACAACAACAAAAAAACCAAACAACCAAAACCAAACCAAAATAAACAACCCAAACAACGAACTTCTCTGCAATTTTTTCCCGTTCAAAGATGTCTATACTGTTCCAAGGAAATCAAGCTGACAAAGAAGTTTAACGTTTAAGGCTCCTTACCCTAGTCTGAGTCCAAGGATCAACAGTAAACCAAGGGTTTGTGGGTTTTTTACCCTTTCTCTGCAAAATCGTTACATATTCACTCTACCTGCAGAGACTGGCTAAATATGAGTTAGATATAGTCCAGAAATCAAGCTGTCACATGAAGCCTCGTGCTGTGTCCCAGTTCCTGGCAAAGGCAGTGTGTGTACATGTCTGGGGGACACTGATGTACTACTGCAAGGTAACATTCATCCCTGTCCTGGGACATCTGGCTGACCAGAGGCAGGTGATTGTCCAGACTCACCCAGCCTTGGCTTCTCTGGGTGTGCAGCTGGTGGAGGGTTTGTGAGGATGCACAGCTATCCCCTGGACTGTGCTCCCTTACCCCTCTGACACTGGTCCTGGCAGCGCCATCGAAGAATGTTTCAGATACAGTTGCCTTAATTATCTGTGTGATTTGCTACAGATTCTCTCAAGTACCCACTTTTTAATATGTGAAGCCCTTTCCAAGCTGCAAAGCCCCCTGGAAGGCAGAGGCCTTTTGGACAACAGGGTAGAAATCTCTGCACTGCCATGGTGGGAACCACCATCAGTTTGGAAGCTTCAGTAGAAGCCAAGATTTTCTGCTATGATATCTCATCTACCCTATTTCTTCTGGGGAACAGGGCAGTTCTGATCTACAGGGAAGCAAATAGAGAAGGGAAGAGAGGGGATGTGTATGACACGTGCAGAATGAGCAAGGGACAAAAATCATGTCTTTTTTTAGCCTTCACTTCTGCCAGGGGTAGCACTTCAGTGATACCCCTCTGCCTCTTGAATCCCAGACACAGACACTCCCATTTCTATACCATTTCACAGCTAAAAGGTTGTTTTGACTTTTTTCCCCCTCAATTCTAGGGAGCAACCTTTGGTATTTGCTGTGTTCCGCCAGTGCAGGCTGAGCTGCCCCTGCAACATTAATCTGGTGTTACCACCATGATGCTCAAAGGAGGCTCAATTGCCATTCTGGCTGTTGCCTCTAATGCACAAGAGCTGGGAGTGCAAACAGGGTCTTTCAAAGGGAAACGCTTTGCAGTTCTCAGTGCCTGAATGAAGCCCTAAAGCAGGTTGACAAAGCCAAAGTGCAGGAAAATCCAAGAGAAAATAATTCCTCTTTAAGCCCTCAAATCGGAATCTCAACAGTGTGCAGGTTTTGGGTCACTCATAAGTATTTTATTTTCTGGTCCCTTTAGTATCTGACTTTTGCTGCTGATAAGAGCAAAAAATTTCCACGCACGCACACAGACATTAAACCACTTATAGAAGGATTGTCTTTATGGGAGTCCTACCTAATGAGACCATGATCCTTTGTGAATAACTCTGGTAGGCACAAGGACGGCACAGATACTAATTAACCTATAACATTGCCATTAAAAAGTCATGACATGAGTTAATGCACTGAGTAGAGAGTTATTTTTCCTTTCATAAATTATGTTTTTTATGGCTCAATTAGGTGTTTTCAACCCCTGTTCTTTCACCAGTCCTTACACTGTGTCTTTTCCAAAAAAGAGTCACAATCCATTTTAAGAAAGAAAAGACAAGAAAACATAACCTTTAAAATAGCAAATGAGTGGTAAAAAAAGTGAACTCCCACTCAGCTCAAATTGCATCTCAGGCCTTGTTGGCCAGGTATACTGATGGAATGGGAGTTTTTATGCATCATGCAGAGCCATCTTTTCACTGAAAAACATACTTCAAACAGATGCAATGTTAGCAGACACTGGAATACTGAGCAATTGATTATGCTGTTTGCTGCAAAATAACCTGCTGTATCTAGGTTTGATGGTGCTGTGTTTTTACACTCTGGTTTCTTATGAAACCAATATAAAAGACAAAGTGGACAAGGGTAACATTTGTTAGACTACAGTCACAGCTGAATTGCAGCATCTGGATGCAGAAGGGGAGGTTCAGCTGAGGAATTTACCTTCATAAAAGGCAGCTGTATTAATCACAAATCAGATACAGAGATAAAAAACCCCCAACCCTCAGTTCCAGCTAATTTTCACCATGATGCAGCCACCTCTGGCCCCCAGCTACCAAAGGGAACCATCACCTGATTTACATCCTCATTATGATTCACTCCCTTCCCAGCATGGAAGCACCCGTGGCTCTCCCAGCTCAGCCCGTGCTGATCCAGCCAGGACATGCAGAGCAGCCACTCGTGGTCTACCAGCAGCCACAGCCACTGCTCCCAGACCTCCTCTTGCTGAGGAGGGCAGCAGCACTGACCAGATGGTGCCTGCACGCCCTCCCAGCGCCGCTATGGACCTCACCCCTGGCGAGGCAGGGATCTGCTGGGGCACACACCGATGGGGCCGGTGCTGCTCCCTGCTTTCCCACACACGGCCTGGCCCCTGCCCAGCACAGTTTGTGCTCTTTAGTCAGCATTGCCCTGGGGGTTTCCTGCAGCCATCTGCCCGACGCACCATCTGAGCAGACCTTCTGCTAACTCTGCCTCCTGAGGAGGGAGCCGGATACTGCCAGGCTCCCCTGACATCGCCTCAAAATAAATATATAACAAGAGAGCGAGAAGATGCTTTTGTTCTGATGCAGCCTGGCAAGGTCGGCACTGATACACTGCTTGGAAAGAGCCAGAAAAATGACAGGGTCCACCCAGCCTTAGAAAACCATCCCTTTCCCAGGCTTCACAGCAAGTGCTAGGGGGAAGGAGTGAGGATGTTGCAAGGTATTATCCCCATGGCAGCACTAGGCTGCAGGAAGGATAAACCATGGCCACTTAGAAACTGCATGGAACTCCTTAGGGAGAGTTGTGGTAAATCCCAGAACTGTCTTCCCTCAGGCTGGGAGATGCTCCAGTTTGGGGCCTTCTAATTCCTGTCAGCCAAGAAAGAAAACAGCTCTTCAAAGTAATGAAGGACAGGACACAACATCCATCTCTTCTCCATCCCCACTACCACCACAGCCTGCTCTAGAGATAGGGACAGGAGAGCAAGGAAAGACGTAGGCAAAAGAAGGGCAGAGACAGAGAAGCACTGAACTTAGGCATGGCTGACGAGACCAGACTATGCAGTGAAACACAGAGCAAAGTCTAAGGCTAATTTCACAGTTATTCATGCGGGCATCACAAGCATATGAGGTGGTGATATTGCTGGGGTATCACCGCAGTCATGTTCCCATCATGCCAGGTCTCTGTAAACCCAGGCTCACAAACCACCAAACAGTTCGAGGGTCTCCAGTTGCCTTCGGATACTGGGAGCACTTGGCTGAAGCTGTTTATAAAAAAAACCTGTGCAGACACCTCTGAGAAAGGGGATTCGGGAATCAACCCTCTGCTCACGCTGCACAAACAGACAGCACCCCCTCACCTCAATCCCTTCCCAGCCTCTGCTTTTCCACCTAAACAGAAACAGCCTGTGGAGCCTCGGACTGTGACTAATGGCTGAAATGACATTCACAGAAAGGGGGGGGTCATTTTGCAGATTAGGCTGGGAAGATCTGCAGGAGACAGGCTCTATCTAGGATAGAAAAGTTTAGCAGCAAAGCTATGCAAAGGCAGACTGAGTCAGAGCCCTTCAACAACAGCATGGTCAGTCATACTGCTCAGATCAAGCTCCTTGGCCATTGTTAGCAAAAAATGACCTTCTGTCCTGCCGTCATCTGAGGCCTGACAAGCTCATCAGCCAGACTGCACAGCAGGGAAATGACAGTGGTGGAATTAATGGGAACCTTCTCATTTTGCTGCACAGCCTCCCTGCCTACCCCAATGGCTGCAGCCGCCAGTCCCCCAACAACCGCTGAGAACCGCGGCTCTGCCACCGGGGCAGGGACAGGCACGTGCTCAGCCTCTGCCTAAAGTAATTAGGGCAAATACAGATTGAATGCATGAAGGGAGGGTGGGGGCAATGAGGGAGGAATTGAGAGAACATCAGGTAACGCCAGGCCACGGGGCAGAGACGGATGGCACAGAGTTTCCCTGCGTCAGGCTTTTGGTCCCAGCAGGTTAAGGTCCAGCCTCCCTGACAGATGCAACCATCCACCTTGGAGGGATTCAAATTAAGGTCAAAAGAGATAAAGCAATGGTGAGGAAATGAATGCGTTGTTCCTGGCTCACAGTCATGCCCAGATGCACGTTCCTCATCCTTTATGAGGATAATTAAAATGCATCATTTTTGTGTGTGTGCACACACATGCGTACACACAACATTTACTTCTCTGGAAAGGAATACAACTGTAGGAACTAATTTTTTTCTCACTGCCTCTGTAGCACCTATCTAGGTTTTAAGCTTGGGAAGAGGCAAAGGAAAATGGGAAGGGAAATGGTACCACTTTTCTCTGTTTAATGTCACTAGGAGAGGAGGGGAAAGTGGCTCACAGCTTTTCAGTCCTGAGCAGCGATTTAGTGGCACACTAAATGTTTGTGCAATTTTCCATTTGCACAGAGCAAGGCCTTGTTGTGCCTATGTCTGGAACTGGGCCCAGGAGGGGCAGGCTTGCCCCCCCAACTCTGTCACTCAGCAGATTAATTAGCCATTACTCTCAGCCCTGCAACGCAATCTCAGCCCAAATCTGCAGTAGCAAATTCTGAACCCATCCCAGAGCACAGTGCCAGCTGTGCCCAGCACTTGTCCAACAACCATGAAAGTTCTACATGCCAGGGCTTCCTTCCCTCCTCCTCCTGGACAACATGGCTTGAGGCTGTGACAGATTCTCTCTGCATCCTGCTGTGCTCTCCACAGTATCAGGTCAAATGTCCATGTCTAAAATCTAAGTCTCAGGATACAATTCATTTCACCACTGGTGCCCAGAAGCACTGCCCAGACCTGGAAGGCAGATGAGCTCAGTGCTGTATGAGGGAGAGCATGGAGCTGGCCACAGCTGGCAAGACAATTTTGGCACTGTGAGGCCGCTGGACACTAATAGGACCCTATTCTTCAGTTTTCCAGCTGAGGCACAGCCTGTATGGCCCCCTCAGCAAGATGTACCTTCTCCTAAAGTAGGCACATATTTTGCCCCAAAGCCATGAAGTGCCTGAAAGCAGAGAAGTGTCTAAGCACTGCTCTGTGCTTAAGGTTTGTAAAAGCTACTTTTGTTGGCCTCTAATATTGCATCAGTGCCTGCCAGTGGATACACAAGTGCACTGAGGAGAGGGTTGAATGCCTCTCACTCATTATAAATTTGTGATGCTTGGGAATTTGTTTATTCCTAGCTAGAAAATGCTAAGCCCATCAGTTATGTCCCCACTATTCTCATCATGCCATCTAATTTATACTGACCTTCCAGCCGGAGCACAGCCCTAAATTGTCACAAACAGTCAGCTCTCCATTACGCGGCTCAGTGGAGTGTGGGGTAGAGACATCTGTGTGCACGGACTCAGCGCTGCCGTCTTAGTCAGCACAGGATCCCCAGGCATAATTAGCCTGGACACTGCACTGAATCCTGGCTGACTCTCCTGCAGCCCGGGTCTCCAGCTCATAAACCTTTCCAGAGCGCCAAGGCACATGGAGCAGAGACAGTGCTGCAGGTCCCTGCTCACCTCTGGCATTATCTGCCTCTGCCTCCACCCAGGGCTGCTGCCACCTCCATTTGGGACACACCTGAAGCTGCAGCTGCCTGCTCAGCTGGCAGTGACACTGGGGCATTGCTTAGCTGGACTAGGGCAGGTCCCATCCCTGCCCCTCTACACTGCCTGCCTCTGCACCCTTTCATCTGGTAACCTGGGTGAGGGACAAGCAAAAGTCATACAGGATTTAGTAATTCAGTGTCTCACTGCTAAATGTCTGAATTACAGATTCTTCACCAGGGGCTTGACCAACATTGCCTCTGAGCTGAGCCAGGCATCTTCTAAGAAGCTTGGGGACCATCATCACTTTGGTCTACTTCAGGATTTGGTCCTCAAGAAACCTTGTCAGCAATTAGCATAGATGTATTTTAGTTCTGGTTATAAATGTCTTGCAGCTGCACTGATCAGAAGCTGAGCACAAATAGCAAGTGAGAGAAGGCTGTTTGGGCTCTTTTCTGATGTAACTGGCTCTGGATAGAGTCAGACTTATTTTTCTTCTTCCAAAGGCTGATGGTGCCTTCAAACACATGAAAGCTGGGATGTGGGTGTGAGGGGAAAGGGAACATTATGACCTTTGAATATTCAAATTGCTCAGACATCAAGAGTAACGCTGTCTGATGGTGGGATCAGCAGAAGCTGGCCAGAAGCTCACTCAGAGTTCAAGTGCTCATTAATTCATCAGTATTCACACACGGTATTCAATCAGGATTGAGACTGCTGTGGAGTTAAGATCTTCTTCAGAAACACTACAAAATGAAGAGCATGGTGATGTTTGTCTTCCATCTTTCTACTGGTGACCTCCTGCTAAACATCAGAACCCAGAATTGCCTGCCAAGGCCTTGGAGATTATCAATAAGTCTTGCCACCATGACATATTTATCTCTAGAGGTACAGCACAGCACCTCCTGAGTAGCTGTACTGCCTCTGGTTCCCCAGGCACAACCTCGTGCCTCAGGCACTGTCACTCAGGGTGTGTCCCCTTCTCTCTCTGCTGCCATGGCAGATGAAATCCTTGGACACTGACTTTGCAAAAGGACAGTAGCCCAAGATGCAAGTCTCAAAAGAAGAGGCAGAGGGTTTAGTCCAGGCTGCTACTACAGTATTAACATGAACAGAGAGGAAAAGGACATACCCCTGCTGACGCTCTGCACAGCTTCAGCTTCTTTGGCCGGTTTCCTTCTTTCCTGACCCAGCAACTCTCAGTATGTGGGAACAGGACCTGACCCAGCAGTCCCCCCAACTCCCCAGTGCACCCCCAGTGCACTGCTGGCTCCGTGGGCACAGCCATGTCAGTGAGCCATGCACAGCCCCATTAGCATCCCCTGAGCCGGCGCAGATGGACACGCTGGCTTCGGCAATAAAGAGAGTCTGAAGCCATTAAAAAGTGGCGAGAGCAAAATGAACCCCCCTGCAGAGCTGCTGCCATCAGGAAAGCAACACCAGCAGCAAACAAACAGAAAAGGGCATTGGAATTTTTGCCAAGGCAGCCCTACTCGGAAAACGAGGGGCATGGACAGTGCAGCAGGAGCCAGATGCAAAGTAATTCAGGATGCAACTCTAAAGTTGCTCTTGAAGCAGTGTGGGATGCTTGATCCCACACTTACATTAGACCTTCATAACAAAAGGGGCCATTGTCAAAGCACTGTGGATTCAGGGCTGACTGTGGCAGGCAACTCTCCTTAAAGACATGGTTAACTGCTGCACTGAAGTAATAATCCTGCCCTAAATCCAGAATTTAAATGCCTCAAGGGCTTAAAGGCTGTCAGGAGCTGCAATTCATTTCCAGGGGTTTTATTTAGTTGCAGCAGCAATTTTACCTGAGGGTGAAAGTAAATTTGAGAATTACAGGGCTAATAATTTAACAGAATTGGCTGCGGTATTTTTTTAAAGAAGCACAAACACACACACGAGCTTGATGAAATGAGTTCTGCACACTACATGCTTGCAGGTTTCATTTGAATGAAAATGATTAATGGGAACATAAAGATAAAACACAGCACAGTAATAAAACAAATCAGCTCTGTCTCCTAAAGGTCAGAGCGAACCTGCCTCCTGGTTTGGAAATCATTCCTAGGACAACATCAGGCATTTGCTTCTGCATCCACCTCTTGCCTCTCCCAGCTGATAACTGCTGATTCCCAACATCCCAAGCAAGTGGATGGAGCAGAAACTAAAGACATTCTTAGCCAGACGCACGAGACATCAACAGAAAGAGTGATTTCCACCACTGGCTCTCTAATTTCAGATAACAACTTCTTCCTGTCTGTGTATCACCATTATTTGCAATAAAAAAACTAAGAGTTTTTTAACTCAGTACCTCAGCTCAGCTTGGAAGATGCTTTCCTTCTGGAAGACATGGAGACTCAGCCTAGCATCAATGTGCAATTTCTATCACCAGGAAAGTAAAATAACATGACAGTTCATAGGGATCTCTTTCCCTATTGCCTTGGTCCCAGGAACGAGCACTGCAAGCAGACCCTGCATCCCCTCCCCACGTTGTGTGACACCACCAAGGGACAACACTGCAGAAGTTCCCATCTCTTAGCCCAGCCAAACTGGTGTTTAAGGTGGGGAAAGTAGTGATCTGAGAGACTGGGCCCAAGAAGGGAACTGAACTTCCCAGCTGCGAGCCTGTCTTGCGGAAAAAATCTACCGGATTTGAAACCGCTGATACCTTTCCCCTTCCCTGCCATTGTCATTGAGAAATATGTTCTTTCCTGCATTTCTAATTCAGATGGAACAGATGGTGAAGGCTTTGTTTAATGAAATATGTCCATTCAATTAACCCATGCCATCAGGGATTTGGTAAAGCAAAAGGAATCAGCGTCCCACCGCTGTAACAGGGTCCTCCTGCCCAAACCTGCATGGCTGAGGAAGGGCTGGGATGTGACAGGCAGGACTTGGAGACACAGGTCACACCTGCTGAGCCTTGTTCAGCTGCCATTCCTGCTTCCCAAAAGCCTAATTTCTTCACTTTTCTTTTCCCCCTCCAATTTTCCTGTTTCAGAGCTGTGTCCAGAGATTTTGAACCCTGTGCTCAGTCTTGCCCTAACAACACATGAAAAAGGCAGTATCTGTTCTCCCTAGTAATTGCTTAGGGGTCCAGTGGACAGGGAGATGTACCAAAGGGAACTGAGTCCCACTGCCAGCTCTGGCACCAAACTTAGAGGAGGGGAATCACATCCATGCCTCAGTTTCCCTGTCTGTGCTGATGAACAGCATTTAGTACTCTGCAAACAAATGTTGTTCACAGACAGTTTGAAAATCAACCAACAGCCAACACAACTTCCTGAAAGAAAGCATGGTATTTTTTTTCAGGTCTTGGTCTGCAACAAAGTTTAGCTCCCTTAGCTCCTTTGAAACACACACTGTGGAAAAAAAATCCTTTTTATTTGGTCCAATCCCACCAATAGCAGAGTTACCAGCAGAAACAGAGACAAAAGTTATAGAAGCCTAGAATTAGATCAGGTGGCTCTGGAGTAAGTACTTTTATGAAAGTAAATAGTTTGTTTCTAACCTTGTTCCCAGTTTCCACTGGTGCAGGAGCAGAGGCTGTTCAGGGGTGTGACAGGAATAGTTTCTACTAAAGAAAATTCATTAAATGCCAGCTGGACTAATTATAGTGCTTTAAAGCCAAGCCATTTCATATTTTCATTCCCAAATGGTGAATTGATACATTCACCAAAAGAAATTACTTTGGTGTTTTGAGGGCTTAGTGGGTTGGCTTTTTTTACGTAAGTGAGTAAAGTAAAAAACTACAGAACTTTTGGAGGTTTTCCTTTCTCTTTCTCCTTTCCCTTCCATTCCTACACTTCCATTCCCTTCACGAAGGAGAGAGAGGGCTCAGCTTCTTCCCATGCTCAGACACAGAGAAGAAAACAAAATACTTCCACAGGAAATAACTCTTCTCTTCAAAGTCTTTTTTCCCCCCTCATTTTATAGAAAACCTGAGGAGTTTATTGGTCCCCTTGGTTGTGGGGAAATACCTCTGGATAGGGATTCGTTCAGGAGTTGGATCTATGCAGCCAGAGGAGAAAAACAGCCCATGACACCTCCCAAAAGGCCCCGAGAGCCCCAGCTGAAGTGTGACACACACAATGACTTGTAGCACTGCCCCCCTGGGGTGCCAGTCAATCCCTGCACACACAAGGCAGCACCCAAGGTGCTCCCTGGCATCCTACAAGCCTGGAGAGCCCAGATCCCTCAGTGTGCCACTCCTGGGCTTTAGCACTCACCAACAGCCCTGCCTCGGTGGGATGGCAGCTCCTAACGGCACCTGACACCCCAAAACACATCCTTCAAACATTCCCATTTGTCTTGTGTTATAACCCAGCTGGATGGTGTTCCTTTTGACTTCCCTGTTGTCTTTTTACTTCCTTCAAGCTGTTTTATGGGCTTATCTGCCTCCCAGCTCCTATTGCTACCCCTGTAAGCCTTCTCCTCTCGCTGGTGGCATCACAGATACATTTTCTGGCATTTTGTGACTGTTCCCACACTGTTTCGAGCTGAGCTAAACAGTTTCCAAGTGCAAAGCAGCACAACTGCAACTCCTGCTAGACTTTCATAATGAATATGAAGTTGCCAAACAGCAGAAATTCCTAACTTGACTCCATTCTCCAAATGCATTTATCAATGCTAATCAGCCAAGACCAGACAAGTCGTCCCATTTTGACTAGAATGACTTTATTTTTTTACGACAACAAAACAATTCTTGCAAAAATAACAGTATATCACCATATGTGAAGCTAGCACAACGTGCTAACTCATCACTGAGACAAGATATTGGCTGCAAAAATGAGCTGCTTGACTCATCTTTGTTAATGGTAAAAGTTTCAGAGGATCCTAGGTCCTGTCATGAAATGGTCAGGCCTGAGGTAGTAGATCCAGATCTGAACTCTCCCTGAGCTTTGAAGACACTCTGATCTAGCTCCAAAACTGCTGGTTTGTAGGATATAGTTTATCCTCTTGGAGGTTTCAGCAGCCCAATCAAATCATTTGATGGTTTTGTAATGTGCTCAACTGGGACACCCCAGGTTGACTGTGCTAACATAACTGCTGCCTGGGACTGTTGCAGCTGGCTAGCAATAGGGCTCGAGATAAAATGATAATTTTGCAGCTCTGAAGTGAAGGCACGCTAGATAAACGCTGTAAGAAATCGAAGCCTTCCCAAACCACCAGATTCTACGATCAAAGCTCTGCATCCACATGCCTATATCAAGTGTCAAAGGCTAATAGGCAGATAGAGATTCCTTTTTGCCCAAGAAAGAGATTCCTTTTTGCTGCTGGTCTTGGCCAGAGTGAGGGAGATGGTTCTGCCTCTGTATCCCCTTCCTAACAGCTCCAAGTAAGGGATGGTTTCTGACAGCTTGACCACCTCTCACTCTCACAAGTTGGCTGCCTTGTCATTGGCAAAGTCCTCAAGCAGATCCAGCTGCCCAGACAGAGCTGGCTCGTGCTTCAAAACGTGGCAGGCAGCCAGAGCAGCAGAGAGACGTGCTGGCTTTTCCCTACACAATCCCTTAACAAGGAATCCTGATGTTCCTGGGCACAGCTTTCTTTCCCTGGGTACCTCACACCTTCCAGCAGTAGCTTTGATCATCTCTGAGACTCCCCTTAGCGCAGAAACAAACAACCTTTTTTCTTTTTTTCTCTCTTGGGATGAGCATATAAAAAACCAGTTGTTAAACAGGAATTTCCCTGGACTAGAGAGGTAAATCCGGGCCACTCTAAGCAGGTGAATTCTGCACTTGCTATTTTAACACCTGACCTTATTGGGGCTTGTATTTTTGCTTAAGCCATCCAAGCCAGACACATGCACCAGCTTCTATGGGGAGTGAGCATTGCTGAGGGTGCCTGTGCATTTGGCTGTTAGGGATGAACAGAAGATAATATTAATATTTTCTTTTTCCCTAGCCATCCTGTTTGCTTTGACACAGATGGTGAGTCCAGGCCATCTTCAGATGGTACCTTCCACCCCAATATTTATCACTTCCCCTTCTTTTAAGATGCCTGAGTTCTACAAAAGCTTTGTGTGTGTGATTGATCCCTAATCCCCTTCAGACAAAACAAATGGATTAGCACAAGCAGTTTAATCCAGACCTCTTTGCTAATCATCCTCACCTTGAACTGGGTGGGCAGGGAGCAAGCACAGTTCAACACCACGAGCTGCTAAAGGTTTAACCATGGGGGCAGTGACCATTTCAGACAGTTGAGAAGACCCAGACCTGTAGTCAGCAAAATCCCCACCACTTTCCCATGCCTGAATTCTGGCCCAGGATAAAGCTTAGGAACAAATAAGCAGCAAAGACCAACTAATTTCACTGTCAGAATGGTGCATTCAGCTTGCCACAGAAAGTCCACAGTATCAAAACACAATTAACTAGTTGCACATCGACAGACTCTCCTAATTGCTTCAAGGAGCAATTCAATTATGTTTTCAGCACTGAAATGAGTCATTACCAGTCTATAGGGGAAAACTGTGTTTGTGGGGTCATGTTTCTTTATAGCATATGCTATCATCTTTCCAAAAGTTAGCTCTTTCACTGCTGGCAGTATTAATTTTGGATGGATTCTTCCCCTTAGGAACTAAATTGAGACATTTCCAGTTATAGGAATAACCTTCTACTGTAGATCAGAAACACCCAAAGCCACACTCTCCTATCTGGGGTTATGAAAACAAAAATTAAGGTCCCTTCTGCTTTGTGAAATTCAACTGCTTCATAATCAAATTTTAAGTAATCACAGTTCTACTCTTACTGCACTGTAATTCTAGTCTAGACAGAACCCTAAGCACAATTGGGCTAGTACCTTAGTTCAGACCAGTGATAGCTGCTTTTCAGTAAAGAAAGAAATAATTCCTGCTAAGAAAGCAGCCAGAATGAAAGGTAGCAAAGATATTTTGAAAATATTCTGAATTACAGATGCTGGGAGATTTGAAATATACAGAATATCCTAAGAATTGAAGCAATTTAGTGAATACTTAAGAGAAAGTTGAGTCAGGTTAGGTCTACTACTTGAGTGACTGAGGATGGTTAAGAGCTACACTTGAACCTTACTAACAGATTTTTTTTTCTATTGTTCCTTTGAAATTTGAAAGCAAGATGATTGCAGAGCAGTGAGATTCAGCAGCACAGAGTAAGTCCTGTTTTGAGAGCTCTGGGTTAAACAGCACTGATTTAGATGTTCATGCCTGCACAGTAGTTCAGCAAAGATAACAGGTTGCAGTAGCCACTTGATAATTGACCTCTGGTGATTTAAAACCTTAATTTGCTTTCATGCTTTCTGATTTAAAGTAGTGTGTGCACTTGGGCATAACTGCCTTAGGAGATCTAAGCAATATTTTAGCCTGGATTCCTCAGAAACAAGGCTTAACAGAGCATATAGACTATCCCTGCTAATAACTCCTAAACGGATTGGCCATTTTCAGCCAAATTTGTTGCAGGGTTCAGGGTCGAGATGCTTGTAACATTTCCACAGGTTTTGTGTAGAGCCAGAAACAAATTAGACTCTTGCTTATTCTGGGAGCTGGCTGTTGGTTGAGCACTTGTGACTTGGTCACAACAGGTTCTCTCTTCTGTGGTGGGCACATCCCATGGGACATGAAGCCACAAGAGGACAGCTGGGCTGCTCTGGGACTTGGTCCTAAGTGCTAAAAAGGAAACCATAGAAATCTAGGCTATACTGGACCTGCTGCCTGTTGAATATCCTGATTATAAATAACTGTGTATAACCAAGACACTCCCTTTACACACAGCCACTGACACAGGGACAAAATGCCATTCCCTGGCAGAGACAAGCAAAAGGGTGAAGAGGATTTTCCTTGTGCTCACCTGCTAGTGTGAGAGGCACCACATAGTGCAGAACCCTGAGTGGCATCTACAGGTAGGTAACAAGGCTCCCTGGGTGATTTGTGGGCTCTGAACAGCAAAGCTGTCACAGACCCACAGTGAATCTTCCTTGCTCTGTACCTTTGCTGAGCTGATTTATTGAAGGTGTCAATAACAGGAGTGGGCTTGGGACCGACTGTAAAGTTCAGAATCTGAATTTCCTGTGTGTTTGCACTCCCCTCTGCCTTCACTCTGTTTCATTTTTGGGTGAGTTCAGGTTTTGGCTGGCTTTCAGGGGCAAAGGGCTGCTGGTAGCAAGCTTCACTGCTTTATCTGCATGGGTTAAATCAGAGGATGCCCATTTTCATTGCACACTTAATGGCTGGGTCAAGTTAACAGGAGTTAAAAGGCAGCTGAGTCAAGCAAGCAGGGAAGAGTTGGAGCCAGAAGGTTCAGCTTCCTGCTGCCCATTGAATAATTATATGCCCCTTTGGGCACAGCTTCCTCACTTGGAAATAAAGGTCAATCCCAGTGTACTCTGGTAACAGGACAGTAGGCATTTCAGGAAAGGGGAACTGCATTGTCACTATTTCTATTCCTAAACTAAAAATCAATTTATGACCAAAAGCTCATTAAATTAAGAAAGAAAATTCTATAGACTTCATCAAGATATAGTGCATCCCCCCTTAAGCTGACTGCAAGATGCCTGTCACAGCAACACAGAGGGGGATTACAAGAAACACAAGAATGCTCCAGAACAGTTAAATTTTCAAAATCAGGCTGTGTTATCTGCAACCATGAGATGCTGTGAAGCCTGTGTCTGCCCCAGTAGGGCTACAGTGCATGGTGACATGATCCCACCAAGACCCGCAGGACTCATCTTCTGGGAAGGGAGCCCAGGGCCAAGAGGGAAAGTACTAATAGTTAAAAAGATGTCTGGAGTTTGCAGAAATAGATATTTTCCCAGGAAAAAAACATGACTTGGAATAAATGTTTTATTCCATTGCACATAATGAATGGCAGTGAATGTGATTTGGGGACCTGTCAAGACAGGGGAGCACAGACATAGTACATGCACTGCAGACAGTATTAAAGAGGTTGTTTAACTGAAACACAGGGAATTGAGATCATTGATAATTTTAATCCCCTTTCCTCTGGGATTTTTTTCTCTTTTTATGATCACCTTCCTGTGTGGCTGATAAAACAGGGCCATCAAAATGTTTATTAGGAACTCTTGCAGGAACCAATCCATATGCAATTGCACAGAAGGTAAAGAGGCATCCACTGCTCAGCATTTCCAGCAGATTTAGCATCAAGCTCAGCTTGCAGCCAGGCAAACAACACTATTTCCTTCCAGAAGAAGCAGTGGAAAGGAGCCACTAGGAAATAAATAAAGGAGGATGCTCAACCCAACAGCTGCTTGAACTGGTCTGATCTGTGGCAACACCACTTTGCAGAGGAGCTTTTCATCAATCTCTGTGTATGGCTTAATAGGGGCTGTCAGGGATATGGAAAACTGTCACTCTTGTGTGGATCAGAGCAGCTCTCACCCTTACACTCAACAGACAACATACTGCACAGCTTGTACCAGCATGGGGGATAACACCAGCGTCTGCTACATTATCTACTTTCTGGCTGCTAGAGACATTTTTAAGAGGGAATTTGCTGCAGGTTTTATTAATTGATTCAGCAGACAGAGTATTCTTATTGGTAGATTGGTTTGCTCCTTCAGGAGAAACATGGTTCACTTTGCCAGTTAAATCTTCCCTCTCCAAGGTGCAGAGGAACATCATGTGTGGTTTCACCTGGTTTATTAAAGCTACAAAGAGGCTTGTCCTGGCAAAGAAACATTGTGGTGCTATTAAATCAGGAGAATGGCAACAGGGCATCATCTCCAGTTAATTGTTTCATCAACTTGGAGAGCAACAACCACTTGCTAAATAAGGCTCTTCTTTTCTGCTTTGCAATTGTGCTCTTCTTGCTGCCAAGAAAAGCTCCGACACTGAAGGCTTCTCAGGGCCTCTAGAAATGTTGCCTTTGGTTTTCGTCCAGAAAGACAAAAAGCAAAACCAAGGGCTGCAAATCAGAAGAGGTGAATGCTCTAAGGGGATTTGCCCTCCTCCCATGCACCTAACCAGTAGGCATGGGGTAGCAGAAAAAGAATCAATGGAAGTTGTTTACTGTGTCTGCCTCAGAAAATGTTAATGCTCAGCTAAAGAAAAGCCACTTGAGAGTTTCCTCAAATAAGTTTATGTTTTCAGCTGCTTTCAGAAAAACAATCAAGTTTGCATATTTCTACCAAAATATTGAAAGTGCTTGAATCTTTCCTATTACAAACCAGGAAACTGAAGCTATTAAGCCAGTCCTATAATAAGATTTGAGAATGAATAAAGAGCTATTTAGAACTAGTTATTGCTCTTGATAATGAACTGAACTGGCAAAAATTCTTCTATTTTTTCCTGTTCCTGAGTTATCCAGGAATCAAACATGATGCAAGCAACTATTAGTTAAAGTACAAGCTCATGCATGTTGATTTCCTTTGTCTCAGGTTTGGCTCATTTGCAATTTAAAGCATCAATAGCAAAATATTTCTGCACTTAGAGCTGTATCTTTTCACCAGTAAAGCTCCTTCCTGAATACATCTCCTTTCTGTTCTGGCATGCCTATTTGTGGGCTGTCTTTAAACTTTGTGTCTTAATTTCTCCTTCCTTCTTCCCAAGCAGGTGATCAGAGAGTGAGCCAGGCCAAATGTCCCTGAGTGCCAAACTTGGCATCAGCATTATTGGTCTGTTATCAACAGCAAAGGCTCACTAGGTTATGCAGATGGCTCCGAATCTGTGATCTTAAAATTCTGGAGCAAGTCAGTCAATAAAGTTCACTTAAGGATCAAGGTCTCCTTGAAGACACAAGTGGGAATGAGTAGGCATTTCTCACTCCTGAAAAAAAGAAGGAAAGGGATGATGGGGAGAGAAACTAGGGCTAGCTCTGAACTGACCAGCCTGATTTCCAGAAGCCCGAGGGGCACTGGTAAGAACAGATGTACCTAAGTGGTAGGCACATGATTAGTGCCTGTATGCCAAGTCAAACCTACCTGCCAGACCAACTGTGTGCATGGCACAAGCCAGCCCTGGCAGGGAATTCCTCTGATTCCAGTTGTGATTGACAAGGAAAGGAATAGGAAGATATGAGCTGCAGAGCTATGTGCAGTAACCTTTCCCTTTGTCAGAAATGTCAAAGCAATTCCTAACAGCTCACTTTAAAATGCATTTTCCATCCTCTTTTTGACATCTTTCCGACCTCCCCAACATCGCCAGAACATACAAATTCACTCTGACAGCCAGAAGAGGAAGGGAAAACAAGAAAGAAAATAAAATAAAAACAAATCTCTAAGCTCTTCCTAACCATCATCATAGAGAACAACAAGAGTTAGTATAATACACTCACTGACAAGCATGGATCACCTTTTCCCTACCAAAAAGCAGCACTAATCAGGCAGGAATGAGGTTACTTATCCTATCAGGACCCAATGATTATTGTCTTATTTTCCTGATAAACAATGATAGCACTTTAGCAATGATAATAATGCTATAACAGGTTCTTCTTTTCTCTTTTTTTTTTCATTGCTTTTCTCCTCTCACAAGCTTCCTCCATTCCTCTTCTCTGTCACGTTGACTTACAGAACCTGACATCTTTACATTGAGAAAGCTGTGCAGCTCTATTAATTGCTGCTGAATGAGGAAGTATATCACAAACCCAAAAAAACCCACCCCAAGCCCCAAACAAAAACAAAACAACAATAATCCACAATAAAGAGAAAAAGAAGAGGTTTTACTGACAAAGCTGTCACATTTACCTTTTGTTCCTTTGTAGACAGACTCGCTCTTACTAAACTTATATCTCCTAATAATTAGATATCTAGTTTCATTAGCCATCCAGGCTTCTACTAACCTCAGTGAACAGAGGAAGGGGACAGTGAACAGGAGAATGACTCACCATACCTTCTTTAGAAAGCTATTTTGGGGTGGACTAAATCATTCTTTGGGGATTAGACAATTACTACAGAGTAGATGTTCAACCTCTACACTGCTACAGGGTAAGATGTACTTCTGTCATGACACAAGGAAGGGTAGGTGCAAAGACTAAAAGCTGATAATAGACATCAGTGACAATTAGTTGGTTTTAAAGCCCCTGGGAAGGAGCAGACCCAAGGAGAGAAAATATTTGTTCAAGGTCACAGAGAAGGTCACTAGAATTGCTCGTCTCCTGAGTGCACTTCGGTGTCCTAAATAAAACATTAATTTATCATGCAAGGAATAAGGTTTAGGAAATGAAAGTCCAAATGCCACATGCAATTAAAAAAAAAAAGTCAGAAGAAAGAGCATGACCTTACACTGCACATATTTAAGTACAGTTTCATTTACATGAGCAGAAGCACACCAGTTCCCTCAAGCTTCTGAGGGAATTAGTAAAACACAATTCTGTGCATTTTCAGTAACTGCTTGTGTTAACAAAAACCCACGGCACAGGATGGTATCGATGATCACATCACCTAACCAAACTGAACCAAAAGTGATACACTGCAGTCTAACTAGAACTGGGGCAAAACTGGGGGCAAAAGCTGTAGGTAACAGAAGGACTTTTCTCTGCACTAAATTAATGTTGCCTCTGGACTAAATGATGGCAAATACCTTGAAAAAATACTGCAGACAGCAGCAAGACACCAATCTGGGGATGCCAGTGATGTAGGACTTCCATAGGTGAAGCCAGTAGTGACCAGAAGGTGGGAAACAAGTTTCATCTCTCCCATGTTCAACTCCTCCACAGCCAACAGGAGACCATAGGAGACATAAGGACTCTAAAGGACCTTCTGAGGACCTCTGGTTAAAGGAAGGTCATGTACTATTTGGCATGACTACAGTATGAAAAACAAATAGCCCTGACCATGGACTTGTATATAAATTGCCAACTGCAGCATGCTCAAGACAGCAGTCAGTGTTAAAAAATGCCTCTTGTAATGTGTAGAAAATCCTGCATAGGATTGAAGGATCTTTTTCATCCTGTTTTTTACCCCCTTGGACTCTTCTTTCAGCTGTAGCCACTTCCTCAGAACAAGAACCAGTGTTCCCCCTCCTCCTCCTCCAAACACTTCATAACCACAAACCTCAGCTGCACTTACTCGTTTCCTGTGTTTACCCAACAGATCATGGCAAAAAGGGAGAAGAGGAAGGAGTTTATAATAGGAAAATAATCAATACTGACATGCCATCGCTGTCTGCAAGGCAATCATTAGCGGCTCAAGAGAGACCTCAGTGGCTTCTGTTTGCTTGGTGTGTGATTGCCTCCTGCAGAGAGCTAAGCTGCTCTGAAAGACTTCAGCAGGTGCCTTTTCCTCCTCCAGCCCAGGGAATTCAGTGTAAGTCAGGCAGTTAAATTACACCTCTGGGTTATTATCAGCAGTATTAATTACTGTGTTCTCCCTAATTATCCTCTCTTAACACACTCAGTTGGTTTGCAGGAACAATGCAAGGTTGGCAAACAGTGGCATTTAAAATTGATTGGGCCAGAGGCTCGACTGATATAACACAGCACAGCAGGTTTATAGAAAGGTCAGTTCAGTGGTGGAGTTTATCCGCTGTTTTATGAGGGTGTGAGCTGAGTTGCAGCAGGCTGACATGCCCTGGCCAGCTGGCATGAATGGAGACACACAGTTTTGGGTCAGTTGTTCACTGGTTTACATCGTGACCCTGTGCAAAGTGCTATTCCCTACCACAGTTCTAATGTGACTTTCTGACCTACATTGAAATAAACAACACAATATTATCATCCAAAGTCAGGATGTTTTTTTTGTCCCCTGTCTCACCCTGCATGAACTGCAGGTGGGCTTGGGAAACCCAGGGAGGTTCTGCTGTGTTTCAGGCATCTACACTGTTCTTCAAATAACCAGACCTGAGTGACTCATGCTCAGATCACTGACATGGAAATTCACGTTTGCAACATAACACAACTCAGTTGTGCACTTCCCTACCTTTAGTGTTCAAATGCCTCCCTCTTGCTAGGCTGGCTCTCTGCTTCTTGCATGCAGCTTATGTCTGGAATACACAACTCACCTCACAAGATTCAACCCATCTCAAATGTGGTTAACAAGGATAAGGCTCAGTGGCCTGACAGCCCAACGTTGGAGCCTTGATAGATTTGCTGCCTTGGGGGTTGACAAACCCACCCCAACAAAATGTACACATGTCTCCATCAATAGATCTGTTCCTGAAAGAGCACTAACATGCAGATAAAGTGTAGGGGAAAAAAAAAAGAAAATCCTACAATTTGGAGTTCACCTCCTTGAACTAAGATCTTTCAGCATAATCCTTTAATGCACATCTGTCGATAACCTCAAATCAGCACCTTTAGCTTTGGATCATTTTTCTCTATGTCCCTCAAAATTTGTTTCTGCTTTGTTCTCACTTGATACCTACAAAAATCATGTTTAACTGGTCTCCTGTCCTGTAGAAAACATGACATAAAATACAACACTATTTGTAGAGATGGACTTTTTGCAACTATCACCAGACTCCTGTGCTCATCTGCCTCCAGAGTTCAGAGTTTAAATGAAGCACTCAGAAAATATAGAACCAAACACGCAAGATATATTTGCCAGTGTATAGAGAAGCAACAGAAATCCCATTTTAGCAAAATGTTCTCTATCTCAGACAGTGAAATCCAGTTTGGTGAAGGTCAATTCTAACTCTATGTGTATCATTTAAGTCTTTCTTAGGCCTGTAGCTGTCACAGAGGCCACGCACCTTTGGAAATGTTTATCCTGACGGAAGATCCTGTGTTTTTCAAGAACAAATAGTAGCTGATGCATTTTTAACACGTTCCCTACAACACAACCATAATCAGGGCAAGATGAGTGACAGCCAGCTCTAGACACTCCCTGAGTGGGCACCAAATAAAATAAATCTGCCCATTTCTTGTCTAATTCCTGCTCCTGCAGGAATCCAGGGATGTCTGTAGATCCACAGCACTGGAGGAGGAGGAGTAGAGATGTGTAGGTCAAGAGACAAGCACACAGGAGGATGAGAGAGTGCCTTAAACATCCAACTCTCTCAGCCTTCCCCTGCATATCTGAACATTTAGTTCCATTAGCATCTTCAGCATGAGCTGGTGATTCCAGAGACAGAATCATGCTCTTTTCTGGAGGATATCAAAGGCTTTTCCTTCATTTTGATTACAAGAATATAGTTCCAGCCATGATGGGGCTGGAGGTACCCAGGACAAAACTGAGAGCAGCCACATCCATGAGAAGGAGTCGAGGCACAATCAGAGTGGGCACATTACAGCACCAAAGAAGTCATCTCAACATGAATTCATTAATGTAAAAAAGAACTCTGCCCAACAATGCAGCAAGAAATGAAACTGGGACATACATAAACCCTGTTCTCTCCTAACCAGCAAACCTCCATCCTTGTAAACCACTTCCATGGCTATGAGCTCTCAGAAAGTAGCACTGTCTTATTCCACCAGCAGTTTTGCATCCCAAAGGTGACCTTCTCCCCGATGCTGCAAAATATTCAGGGTGTAAAACGTGATACACAGACTGGGGACTGATTGCTACCTGCACTGGGCCATTTTAGGTGGTTCCACAGCCCATTTCAGTCAAAGGCAATCTTTCCAGCAAGCTTCAGATCAAGCCCGGCATAAATTAGAGCTCCCAAGGCCTCCTTTCTGGAGGAGGGTGTGCAGGACAGTGTTTGTGCTGATGAATAGCTTGGCATTGTAGTAGCAAGGTGCAGGAGATCCAAAACCCCGCTGTTGTTAATATACATGAGTCACCACTGCTGCCTGTGCCAAACATGCTTCCAAACGGAGCTGCAGTTTGCCCTTGGCTGTTTCACTGGGCAAAGGCAAGTCTGCAAAACCTGGGGGTTTTTCAGTGATTCAAGATATCGACATTGCGGAAATCTCTGTCTCAATCTGCTTACCAGCAAACATCAAACAAAGATGCCTGTTGTATTTTTGCATTTTATTAGTAGTTTACAACGTGGATTTCTCTCCTCTTTTGCTCCTGCTGATCTCACAGAAGGCTATGAAAGTATATATAGGTGTCTGCCAAATAGATTTCTTGGAGGAAAGCGGAAAAGTGTGAATAATGGGTTCTGAAGTATGGATAATTAGCAGATCAAATAACCCCAAGGACTGAGGAATTTTTTCATTTTCTTCAGATACTCGCCATTCTTATTTTTCTAAATAAATTATGTGTACCCTCCAGGTACATTTTTTCTTCTAGTTTATACAATAAAAATAGAGGTGTCTACTGTGGGGATAGGGGAGCTTATTTATTTATTTTCATTTAATGCTTTTGACAGTGAGAAAATGACAGCTCTGACTGCATTTAGGAATCATATGGGCAGTTGTTATACAAACTTCCTAACTGTAGCACCTCTACCCTAATCTTTCCACTCCTATAAAAGTCTGTTCTTCAATTTAGTTCAGCAATGCCAAGCTAAAGAAGTTTGCCAATGTCAGCAGGATGGTCAGTGGGCAGCAGGTACACAGCAAAAATTGCAGACCCAGTTCTCTCTGGCTGCAACTCTCCCTTAGGTTTCCAAATCATATTCCAGTGGTTTTTTCCTAAATGCTGCCTTACTACTCATTTACTTGCTCCACTGCTCAATAGATCCATAAATACGGAATTTACAAATATCCAGTGTCACAAAATTAAAGCAATTTACCTCTTACCTGAAGCAGGATAAATCTAGAACACAGGGAAGGGTCCTTTCCTCCCCACAAAGAGCAGTTCAGCTGCCACTAGAGTCACTCATCACCAGCTGGCACATGCTCTGAAAGGTGTGAGCAACTTTGCCCATACATTTCTGGAAATAAATGAATAGATAAAAGAACGGTTGCCCCACTGAGGTGTTCAGCTGCTGATTTGTGTAGAATGTCAGGGACTGATCTTTAAAAAATGGGTAGGACTCTGTTGCAACTTAGGAGTTCACAAGAACAGGGATTTCATAGCAATTCTCTTATCAAAAAATAGAGGTCCGAACTCCGTATTCTACTAAAGTCACAAGAGAAATGATGCAACTGTTACCTACAAATAAACCTGCTAAAGTGTTTCAAAGTTTGAGCTCTCAAATTCTTTTTTGTCCCTAATGAAACACTGTCATCTGAGAGGCAAAATAGAAGTCTTCCCTTAGAGACAGTAATTTAATAGCAGCACCATTAATTAATTTCATCTTCACATCAATGCTCTGTCTTATTTAAACTCCCACCCTGCAGCCACTGGGGTGCTTGAGCATCTGCAGAGCCTGCAAGAGCCCTGGACTGTGGCCAAGGGGAGGATCGGTGTAGGTGGCAGATGGCAGACTAATGTAGACATGACAGAACCAGCTCTAAGCTAGTTTGCTTGGGTAGCAGAAGTGGTTTACTAAGAGTAACGTGGTGCTTAGCCCAGGATGAACTACAACTGTCCATACTTAGCCCAGGCAACAGGATGACTGTGGACCTCTGGTAGCAATCATGAAGTAATGCCCATTAAATGGATTTTAGGTACATAGATGCCCTAAACCCATCTGTTCGTCATCTTTGTTGATGAAAGTTTGTAAGAGTCATTGTCCATAGAACCAGAATGGTGGTGAGGCTCTGGCACAGGTTGCCCAGAGAAGCTGTGGCTGCCCCATCCCTGGAAGTGTCCAAGGCCAGGTTGGATGGGGCTTGGAGCAACCTGGTCTAGTGAAACATGTTCCTGCACATGGGCAGGGAGGTGGAACAAGGTGATCTTTAAGGTCCCTTGCAAACCAAAGCATTCTATGATTCTAAAGTTCATTGTGTGTGTGAATGATGGTGATTTTCCTCCTCAGAAATCCCCTCACCAGACTACAAGGGTAAATTCAATAAATGCACCCAAACATATGCAGCACATCAAAATCAAACACCCAGAACTACAAAAGCAAGGTTTGACATGACCCAGAGATCTTTCTAAATTTTTAGCTACTGCCTGGTGTGGCCTGAAAAAATACAACTCAGTATCAAGGAAAGAGGTCACAAAGCACTGTCAGGAAGATGTCTCCATTGGTAGCCCCACTGAACATCAAATTGATCTTCTGGTACCTCATGCAATTAACCTATGTAAATATGTGCTACTGACCACTTCACTAGTAATTCCTTTCATTTGCTTATCAAGCTACATGAAGACACAAGCAAGGACTGTTCATTGTAAAACCCATGCAGGGAGATCTGCCTCAATTTCTGATTCTTGGACTTCTATTGATGAACACTATTGATGGACACATCAATAGTAAAGAAACAGGAAGAAAGTTGAGCTCTGCATTTTTTTTCTGCAGAAGAGGAATGGTACTGGATTCTGCAGAGTCCCACGGCAGATTAATTTTTTAAAGAAATAGGACTTATGTTGCTAGTTGCCTTCAAGATCTCAAAACCCTCTTGAACTGCAGTGCCAAGTGTGGATTAGTGCCCTGCCTCTGCCTATTACTAATCACTATAATAGCCACAGATTAGCTCAGTTGGTTAGAGCATGGTGCTAATAATGCCAAGATCACGGGTTTGATCCCCATACAGGCCATTCACTTTAGAGTTGGACTTGATGATCTTTGGGGTTCCCTTCCAATTCAGAATATTCTGTGATTCTGTGAACCTCATGACTCTAAGTACTACAGTTGTTGTGGTAGATGCTCACACTTCTGATAACAGCTGGGTGCAGGCTCAGCAAGACAAATCCCAGGCTTAGAGTTCTTTGCCATTTAGAAGTAAACTTCATTACTTTACTGCGTAGATACAGATGGAAAACAACTTCTGGAGAATGGAAATACCCACATGATCTCAGCAGAACCCTTCAGTAGCTCTGGAGCCTTCATCCCCCCCATATACACCAAAGGCACAGCCCTCTGCCTCAGCACCCTGTGCTGTAGTGGTTTATGTGATGTCAATAATTCTCTCCAGCAGCTCAGCAAGTCTGGCAAAGCCCAAGGCTACAGCCACCAGTTTTATGAGTGTAATAAGCAGAGTTTATTTCCACACCACAGCCATAAACATTTCCAGGATCCCAGCCACGTACACAGGGCACCTGAGACATCAGCAGCTGTCTCCAGCTCCACTTGACCTCCTGAAAAAGGAGGCACAGAAAATGCTATCCCAGCAGGCATTAATGCAGGTTAATTAAACCTAAACTGCTCAGCAGGGCACAGTGAATTGAGAAACGGTGCTTCTGCGGACTGCCCAGTGCACCAGTCCCACCGTGGCATCATCATTAATGGTTTTCACACAAGCCTCAGGGCTCATTTGCTTGACAAGAGCAAAGCAGTAATTTTACCGTTGAACACTTGCAAAAATGATGCCCTGACTGTTATCAAAAGTGACAGGCAAGTTATGTGAGCAGTTAAGTGAAGGTTACTTTTTAGGGCCAAACCTCTGAATAGATCAGACGTCAATTAGTTCATGCATGGAAGGAGGAGGGGAAAGAAAACAAAGAGGGAAAGGAGGAAGAATGCAGAAGAAGGAAATAAAAATAGCAGTAAAGACATGGACTTAATTTGTTTCTCTGAGTCAGTGCTGTGAGGGATAGAAGGGGGAAAGCTTTCAGGATGGCAGCTGCCTGCATTCCCTGGGGAGCTCTGACCATGCCAGTTCCTGGCAGCGGCTGCAGTTTAGGCAATGCAGGTGGACAGCAGAAAGGGGCTGAGGTTTTGGCACACATGGGAAAATCACCCTTCAATCAGTACCTCCCATGAGGTTTTGGGGCTTTGGCTTTCCTCTACATTCCTCAAGAGAAACTTTCAAGGTCCAACAATTTGCTTCATTTATGCTATGGAAACTTGAAGAGGAACAAAATCATCCACAGAGTGAACGTACTAAGTTGCAGTCAAAACTGAAATGTTTGGTTTAAAAATAACACTCTTTTTTCCTCATACTGAAAAGCAATACTTCTCTTATGAAACACGAAAAAGTGGATGAAGTCACCCCCACACCAAAACATCCCATCCATCCTGCTTCACCTGATGGCAAATGTGAGGGAAAGGAAGAAAATGGAAATCACAGCCTGCAAACTGACTCATGACCGAGGGCTTGGAGGAGCCATCTAGCTCAGACAGAGACTGTCACATCCAGTCACCTCAGGGTGAGGAACCAGAGAAGTCCTGTCCCTGCCCTGTGTGTGTGATACTTAAGGGTTTAGGAGCTAATAATCGTTACTACTACAGCGAGTTGCTGGATAGATCGCTCTGCTGGGCTTCTTTAAATGGAGCAGCACAAGCCCAGTGATTCTCTGAATTTTGTGGAGAATAAGATTGATGGGAAAGAGGGTGAGGAATAGGATTCCCCAGAAATGAGAGTGGGAACATTAAGCCTATAGACAACAAACTGAGTTCAAAGGTATAACTAGATGTTCTCTTGCAATTTATGGTTTTAGAAACAGTTTGGGTCACAGTTTGAGAAACCGGGTTTTTTCCTGACTATGAGTAAAAAACCGACTGCCCACTCCCCTGTCTCCCACCCAGAGCAGCTGACAACAGAGCAGGACGTTTGGTCTCAGCTAAGCTTACCCAGGTGGGGTGCCAGCCTGCTGGCAGGTACCCCCAGGGACACCAACAGCAAGCCCCAGCTCCTGCAGCCTTGTGCCAGGCACAGCCAAATCCCACCAGGCTGCATCACGCTGGGATGCACTGAGGCAGTTCACTAGCTGCAAGATTAAAGCACACTGTTATCTATTTCCAGATAACTTCAACTCTGGGCCTGTCAACCTTGACAAGACCATAAATACTTGTAGGGCTGGACTTAGCCTGGGTGAGTCTCTTGGGTTTGGGCTGAAAATATTGGAAATGGGAACTTATTTGTCCAAATTCCCAGTCTGCCCATCCCTCCTCTTGACACCGCTTTCCGCCTCCCTGACCTTTATCTCCCAAAGACAGGTCAGCATTTTGCCTACTGCTTTGCACCTGGAGCACACACTGGCTTGGTTGGTATAATAAGACTTGATGCAGGCAAGGTCTAAACCTTACAGAGAGTGCCTGTTGGTTTTCTGATCACATCCCAGGCTGGCTGTCAGGCTCCAAAGGCAACAGGATTTATTGCACTGAAACGCAGCAGCAGCAGCCGCCCGTGAGGAGCCTACGGAGCTTCATGCACAGGAATAAAAATTTCAGGGCCGCTTGGAGATATGAAATATTTCTTAATTACTTTCTGTTCCAGCACAGCTTGAGGATTTTGCTGCTGCTGTTGTTCTCGGATCTCGTTTGGTAGTTTTGGTGCTTTTTTATTTCTTTTTTTTTTTTTTTTAAAGTGTAACTGGTAGAAAAGAAGTATTAATGCCTTTGTNTTGCTGCTGCTGTTGTTCTCGGATTTCGTTTGGTAGTTTTGGTGCTTTTTTATTTCTTTTTTTTTTTTTTTTTTAAAGTGTAACTGGTAGAAAAGCAGTATTAATGCCTTTGTCCATGCTGCAGCTCATAAAAGACTAGCCATGGTTTTGCCTGTGGACTGGCTGCTTGTGATGGAGCCTGGCAAAGAGAGGGTGCCAGCCTCTGTCAGCTTGGGATCATTTACCTCATGCTGAAACGTATTAAAATCTCCTCCCCTGAGACATTTCTCCATAATGGTTTTGCAGAGAGGTGCACCACTGTAATGCTTAAAAGAAGCTTGGACAGGCTCCTCTACTGATTCTCCTCCAGTCCTGCCAGATCATGTATTGCACTAATGCTCCTGCTGCTCCCTCGGACTGTGATTCCCGAGGCACAATTTTCCCAATCACCCTTGAAACAAGTTTCCTTTTTTTCCTGCCCAATATCTGCCCCTCAGACAAACAGGATGCTTTACACTGCCAAGGCCAACACCTGAGACACAAAAGGTCTTGTAGGTGCAAAATTAGATTTGTTTCTGGGCTGTTGCTCACTGGGTCCTGGGAGAGAAAAGGGGGAAGTCTCCATGGGAAATCAGAAAGCCCAGAGACTGAACCCTGTTCCTCCCATCGTTCCCACATCCTCAGACTTTGCCTTAACACTCCCTTGCAGCCAGGCGTGCGGCAGCAAAAGGAAACTGCCAGGGCACAGGGAGCTGAGCAATATTGAGAGTTTTCCTCTCTCAAAGCACTTTGGAAAGCTCCTCTTTTACATCAACCCTCAGCCAGCAAATAGCTGAACTCCAGCAGGTGTTTTGGGTAGAGGGGTGCAGATACCAGGATACATGGGGAATACTGAACACCAGTGGTTGTCTCCTCCTTGCCTCAGAATCAAGACCAGCTAGGATGTGCCTCAAGGCAGACCAGACATGGCTGTATGGCCCCATGCTGAATTCTTTCACACTCACACATCTCTTTTTGCTTCCCCCAACCGCTGCAGGGCCATAATACTGGCTCAGAACCTCCCCTGCATCCCCAGAGGCCAGAAAGGAGAAAGAAGCATATTGCTGTAGTAACTCCAGTTCAGCTCCTCCCAGCAATTCTTCTGGCTGCTCCTGGGTTGTGCCTTGCACCAGGCAAGACCCAGAAACACAGCAAAAAGACTCCAACTGCCCTCATTCTGCACAGTTGAAGAAGGAATGACTTTTCACCACATCTACACATCCCTTTTTCTTCTATTTCACACATAAACTGAGAACAAGGCAGCACTAGAGTTCAAGTCTTCCCCCCACACCCCATGCCACAGTTAGTGCAGCAGTTTTCAACCAGGGGATGTTGGTTCTGTATGATTATAAGACATAAACAACCTTAGAACACTCAACCTCCAAACCGGAGAAGCGGTACATGCAGGACTTGCTTCCCTGCTACCAGACTTGCTAAGATATTTTTTCCTAAAAATTACACTTTTCTTCCAGCTTAGCAGGTTGGGGAGGACAGCAGGGGTGGCAGCTGGACGGAAAAGAGAATGACAGTTTTGCCAGGACAGCCCAATGACCGTGGTAGGACATGTTTTTTAATCTTTTCTAGGTTAAACACAGGCAGTTGTGTCTTGTTATATTACATTATATAATATGATTTGCTGATATAGTTTGATAGGTTGAATCCAAGAACATCATGACTCATGTAGGAAATTGGAAGCCTCCTTGTCTCCAGAATAGTGTTTCCAGAAGCTAGAGTGAATCAAATTGATTGTATTTATTTGGTTATTTTTACTGTTTAGTAAATAACTATTTAGTTAGTTATTTTTGAAGTTTGCAAGAAAAACCTCCACAGATTTTGAGGTGGAGGAAATCTAAAGGCTTGGGTGCAACAGATCCTCAAAAATCAAATATTTTTAGAAGATGTTGCGAAAATGTAAAAAGCAGAGCAGGGAATGTCACCAAAGGTGTGTCAGGACTCCAGGGTTGCAGTCCCTGGATCCAGCACTGGCTTCAGAGAAAGGCAGCTTTTCCCTGCAAAGCAGCTGGGCTGCCAAGGAGTTCCTTGCTTTGGGAGCTGAATGCTTTTGACAAAAAAAGCCTGAGCTTTTCTGAAATCCTCCTCTTTAGCATCTGGCCATCCTGGTTTGCCCAGACACGAAGATACACTTGACAATTGCATTGTAAATCTTAATTAAGATCTGTAAACTATAGATAAAAAGGATTATATGAGTACACAAGTATCAGTATCAGCTATAGCCCCTGAGAACCACAGGCTTTCATGCAGCACCATGCACAACAGCATTGAGAAATGTATGAATGTCACAGCATTATTGATTTGGTAGCTACTATAAAGCTCCAGGATCCCTGGCAATAAAAACATGATAATGAGAAGTAGCCAGGATAGCACTATTTCTGCAAACAGTATTTGCATTCCCTGGGACTAGAGCATAAGCTGTATTTATTGATAGAGAGGTGAGGGCTGGTTTGAATGCAAAGGATTAGCCAAGTTCATTTTGCAGAAAATGTGGTGGCTGTGGTTTACCTTTTTAGCACTGGCTGCAAGGTATCAGTAAAAAAAAAAAGAGCAACTCATCCAAAAGCAAGTGCTGCAAAACACCATCCAAATATATCAAAAGAGAATATATATGCTATTTGGTTTTTTGGGATTAATTTCTTTGTTAGGTGAAGCCATCAAATTCTCAACAGCTAAAATACCAAACCCGTGGTCTATTTATACTCAGGATGTGCACAACCTCATTAGAAGGTGAAGGAAAAGCAGCATGTTGTATTGCCCTAATGAGTAGTTATTATTTAATGAAAAAGAAGATAAAATATTACTTTATAGAAGCCCAAAGTGTGGGCGATTTCTCTTGAGAGGGCAATATAATGTAATTAAGGCCAAGTGCAGTGACAAAAAGAGCTACCTCAGTGATGTATGTTGTCTGATCCTGCCCCCCCAGTGCTGTGTAAATGAGGACACAGCTCTAACAGGCTGCCTCCCATGATTTACCATAGCAGGGTATTTCCAAAAGCAGAAAGAAGGACAGTTTGTAAACACCACTCAATCTCCCACGGAGAGAAATGGAAAAGATGCTGCTGTGCTTTAACAGGGGCTACAATGGGAAACAAATGGTTGCTTTGCCTCTGCAGGTCATTAGCATAGGTACAGCCATAAATATTGTTGTTCCCAACTGCTGCCACTGCAGAAATCCTGCTGAAACTGTCCTTTGAGCTCGTGGCATTTTGGACAAAAAGCATCCTCACCATGCACTGGGGACATTGTGAGGCCTCACTTTACACCTCTGCACTTGGTGCCACACAGCCTGGAGCTGCATCTTCTACTTCTCCTGACTGAGGTCCCAAGAGCTCAGCCTTACTGAGAGATTCAGTGCTCGGGCTTTGATGGAGATGGGGCAGTTTGCTCTGACATATCAAAGCCTATTTTGTCTTTTTTTTTTTTTTTTTTTTTTTTTTTTTTTTTTTTTAATTTTTTTGTTCCCCTCATTAAACGAGTTTTTCTCACTCCATTTATCTCTCTTTTCAATGAATCTCTCTCCTGGCTGCCCCACATGTTCCACACGGCAGGAAATAAAAGAAAGCTTTCCTTTGGTAATGCTGTGCAGGCAGAGAACTTTTGTATTGGAAAGAAAAAGAAAGGCAGAAAGTAAATTCTTCCAACGTTGCTTGCTTGGAAAAGCTTATAAATCCTGCTGGCAGAAAGTTTATAGTCCTCTGCAGAGATCTCAGCTGGCTGATTTTCTCCTGTCTCTCAGGCAGAAATACCATGTAAATTCTCTTAAATTACTTGGTAACTGAGAAAGATAGGCTTGGCAAATACCCTGTCACTACACAACACAGTAATTACATATTCTGCATCCAGGTACTAATTATATTGCCTCCCGATTACTCAGTGATTACACTTCAAAGTAATTACCATGACACCTGGGTACTCTGGGTGATAAAGTAGCAATAGTCCTGTATCCATTCTAGGGGGAATTGATTTCCCTATTAACACCTTTCCCCAACACTTTGTATCAAAACAGATCTGGAGATCTCCCAAGAAGTGGAACTGTAAGAAAGGGAACGTACCCTTCCTACCAGAGTACTGGTGGGCTGCAGATCCTCCTCTATTGATCAATGCTCCTGAAAGCAAGAAACACATTTAATGTCAAAAGGAGACACAAGTCACCAGGGCAAAACCCACAGTGAGGAGTCATCAGGCTTTGAAGACTAAAAAGGGGCTCCAGAGAGCAGGGAACAAGTGCTCAGCGTGTGGTAGCACCAGGAGTGACAACCCAACACCGATCCACATTGCAGCTCTATTACAGAAGCAGTGAAGCCTGAGGACTGCAGCTTTACCACTCCAAAACCAGAAGAGCTTGTGCCATGGGCTGAGCCTGACACGCTCCCCAGGGCGCTGATGGCACCAACACACGGGATATGTCCCCAGGCATCAAACCACCACAGTGCAGCTGAATCCCTGAGCACAGCAAGGCCCAAAAAATGCTCACACTTGCAAAAGCACAGCTTACTGTCCTCCTGGGATTCCAGTAACCAAATCATACTGCTCCTCCATGCTCTGCAAGTAATTTCTTCAAACATGCTAAATAAAGCAGAGGGAGAAAGGGAGGAAAGGATTTTCTAAAACAAAGGCTACTGCCACCCACAGCTCCTGCTTGCCTTTCCCGTCACCTCCTGCAGCTCATTTCTGACCATATACATCATTCCCATTCTCTCTGCATCCCAGAAAGATGACCCTTTTTAATTGCAGCAAGTGTAAGAGGTTCGCCTCTGCCAACCTTTTCAGATCAGTCCTGAAAGCTCTGAAGCAACCTGGGCAGCATTTTAAGAGCTCAGAGTTCTGGCACTGTCCCTTAACAGCGTGTATGCTGATGTTAATAGGTTAACATGCTAAATATTGCCTCTTTCTTGCTGAAGCCAAATGAGAAATATTCCAATCACAGTATTCCCATGGAGTATCCCTACTCACTCAAGTTATTATATGTCAGGCTGTAACCATCACATACCTGCCTGCTCTAGGCCAAGACCACAACTCTTCAGAGTTTTTGTTTTGTGATTGCACTGTGCCTGGTCCAGGACAAGGGATCCTCTGGGAGATCACAATACAATTCAAAAATAAAGGCTCTAAGCTTCTCCCCAGTTCTTGTCTCCCAGCCCAAGGTACCATCTGAGCTCGTTTTTCCCTAATTACACACAGGTCTTACCTACAGCTTGTTGAAGTAGATGGGAATTTTCCACTGATTTCAGGGTCCAGTCCCTAGAGTAATTTCTAGCTAAATAAGGTACTCAAGGAAATCACCATGACAGTTCATTAAAAAATCTTATGATGAGTTTATCGTATACAGTGGAGGAGGAGGGAAGGAAGAGAGAAACTGCATACTGACTGAAAACATATGCACTTCTCCATTAAAAGAACCTTTCCCTCAAATGCATAATAATTATCAACAAAAAGTGGTCCAGTGTGTGCTTCTGAGGAGCAAAAATACTTGCTACTCTGCAGAAAAACACAGTTACTGGGCTTATATTTCTGCACCTGATCACAGCTTTGGAGGTCTGGCCTCACCATGCCCGTAGGACGTGGCTCCAGGCAGAGACGCCTTAGAAATGCTCTGTCCAGCAGCAATCAGTCCCATTTTTAGGGGGTTTGATTCTTCCCTCCTTTACACCAGTGGAAGGCAATAATCTGCATGGATGATGACCTTATGTTACTACTGGGAATATAGATTATCCAGCTTCTATGAGAAGCTGTGAAGGTGGATAATCAGGTCAGTTCAGCCCTCCCCAAACTTCCTTGCTCAAGTGGCAGCACCTTGTTTTTCTGCTCTCTCCATATGTATCTGCTTCTGTGGTTTGAGTGAGACCATTCCTGACTAAACAAAGGAAGTTGCCAAAGACAAAATATAATTCACTTCTAGAATTTACAGAGGAAGTTATCCATTATGGACTTTGAAAGGAAACAATATTCACCCAGAAGTGTTTCAGGCCGGAATTCCCCTTAAGAGAAAATAATAACAGCAACACAATCCTTTCACTCAAGATGCACAGAGATACTCTCACAAGCCTTAATTAAGAACATTCTCCTTCGGCTTTGCTGGCCACATCAAATGTAGCAAAAATTATGACCTTCCTCTTTGGCAAGACCTGGAGAGACTTGGCTGGCTGAACCTGAGCAGCAGCTTCTTCCTGCCCCAAACTGTGCTGTGAGGAATGGTGAATACTGACATCTCCTTCTGTACTTGGGCTGACCTCAGCCTGCTGGGAAGCCTGATCACTTCCAAAAATTATCAGAGTTGGACACAGACCACATTTTAACTTACTTCAGATCTTCCCACACCCATGTCAGCCACTCCAGCAAAAAGAATTCTAGACTTGTCCTTAGAAAATAATTTTCTCTTTGTGTACCCATCAGCAAGCAGGTGACATTGCTTAAGCTTCTTGCCAAAAGGAAGGTATAATCCCTGCCTGGCCTCTGTCAAACCTGAAAGTCCCTGGTCAGCTCCTCTTTAGCAAGCAAAGCTGAACTGGAAGGATCCAGCCTGTGCCACTGCTAAATGGATGGCAAGAGGCTCCGTGCCTGGAACATGCAGTTTCACCCTTCGTGTCAAACATTTCAGCCCTATTAACATTTTATCTGCGTGCCAGAGCAAGAGCAGGAGACTTGGCAACCAGTCAAGAATAATCTTTCCTGGCACACAGTACCATGCTGCAACAACTCTGATGGACTTAGGGACAGTTGATTGGCAGGAGGGAAGAGATTGAAGATGGAGATGTGGAAGACAGGATGGGGAGGAGGGAGCAGGCAGGCCCAGGACAGGGACCATGACATTAAAAGGTGTACACATGTATGACTACAGGTCTAAATTTTTCATTGCCAGGGAATCATGGAGTAGTTTCCTTCAGACTGTGGCTCAGTAAACAGCTGTCTGCTGTTCCCTTTGTGACTCTGGTCTCTGAAAACAGAAGGTACTAGAACTTATCTGCACAAGACATCTGATCCCTGGCCAGTGTTCACACAGCACTGTGAGAGGAAAAACTTCTCCCAACAAAATATCCCCCATCCACAAGAACCTACTGAGCACAGGAGAAATGGAAAACAGCAAGTGTAGCTGAGACAGCACAGATGCCATGAATCAGTGCTGATGACATGCTCTGTCTTGGACAAACTCAGTAATGGAAGGGAGGGATTGCTCACACTTCATTATGAGATTTGGCATGGCTTGGTCAAAGGAATCTGATGGAGAAAATACCCTATCTTATTTACTTTCAACTGAATGTCCACAAAACTTACTCTTGGGAATTTGTACCCCAGAGTCAGAGTAACAGAAGGTGCAAGTGATTGAATTTGGGGAGCACTGGATAAGCATCAAGAGTGAATACAGATTCCTCCCGTCAGCTGAGGAGTAGAGATTCAATTCCTTAATGGGAGAGAAGAACAGGTTAAATGTAACATGCACCCAGACATGCAGGCTTCTCTAGGGCCCATCTTCACAGACTCAATCCAGGACCTCTTACATATCCAAATGTGAAATTAAAATAGAAAACTTACAATGAATGGTCTTCTGATACAGTCAAATACCCCAGCACTGGGATGAGATTAGCTATTATAATTTCTATTCACATTAATTAATGGGAACACCTAGAGTTTCAAAAAATAGTTCTGCAATTGCACCACTTAAATAACTTACAATATTACTAGCTAAGGCAAAAGGGAGGAATGAAGAAGCTAGTGATTAAAAGCTATGCTTTAATGAGATATCAGTCCAAATTTTACAGAATTCATCACTACAAAGCCAAACTGAGGCAAACCATCAGACTGCCAGCAGAACAGCTGGGTTTGTCAGGTTGGGGGACAGCAGCAGTGTGATGACAGGAAGGTCAATACCTGCCACCAGCTATGTGATTCCCTGGATTCATTAGTGTAACAAACATCACACCAGGAAATTGAAATAGCAGCCAAAATGTAGAAGAGGAAAAATGAAAGGGAGTTTGGTAGAGCATCCTGATGAGGAGAAAGAGAGGAGTCTGTGGAATGAGGACAGGCAGAAGTCAGAGCAGAGCCCTCTGCAGCATTTTCTCCTGGAAGTAAACTCCCTTATCTCACCTGCTTTCCTAAGGGAACGACAGTTCTGCAGTCATGCTCCATGTGTGCATCTCTATCCATTTCAGCCTGATACTACACAGTGGCACAGTCCCAAAGACAGGGACATCCCATGGGTTTCACAAAACCAGGAATGCAGGGATGTCCTGGGAGCAGCAGTTGCAATGGTGTTACTGAGCGTGCAGCCCTCAGATGTTCCTTATTAGTCTTCAGAGAAGCCACACAAGATGTTTGACTCCTGTGTTTGGTTGCTTGTGGAAAAACAGCATTTCTATACTATTATTTCTGTGAAGTTCTGCTGCATCCCTGTGGCCTCATGCAGGGTATAAGAGACTCAGCTAATCTGCACCTCGAGGATCCTCAACAATACGAGGAGTCATAGCAAGCTGCTGCCAGAGGACTTACTAAGCCATGGAAGTGTCATCATATGAAGTTGAGGAAATTACCAGGTTCTCCCAAATGAATTTTTGCTGGTGAATTAATAATGTTCCAGCATAAGGGCAACAGCAAATGTCTGTCTTTAATTTCTTTTTCTCTCTGATTTATTAACAGCATGGAAATAAAAGCATGGCACAACACAATGGTCAACTCCCAAATCCCCATTCTTCTTATAATTCAGAGGAATTACATTTTTTTTCAAACCCAACTAGGCATCAAAATCAGTTCCAGAATGTGAATGTGTGCCCTAGAGATACCAACAGCTTCAGAGCAAAGCAAGTACACATAACACCTAAATTACCTTTGATAGAACGCAAGGGAGCAGAGGACAGACTCCACCAATCTGAATCCTCCTCTCAACACAGTTAATTCAATCCAAATCCTGTAAAGTAAGTTCATTAAAAAAGAAAACATAGTTTCTTACCCCCTCCCTAAAAATCCTACTTGTAAAATTAATATATTTATCCTCTTGGTGAAACAGAGGAGTATCCCCTTGCCTGTTGTGCTTATCTCCTGCCTTGCAGCACAACCAGCTTCTGAGCCGTGTGCTTTAACATGTAGGGCCCAGATCAGTGAGGCTCAGAGGGGAGGCACCTTGGAAAACACACTTCAGCCCAGCTTGCAGTGGTCTCTCCTCAGAAGCCTCTCAGCTGCTTCTCCAGCCAGCTTTCCTCTCTGTTAATTTATTTGCCCTTGCAAGTTCTTCAAGACAAAACTCTGTCCCATCCCGTGATTACCCTGTCTAGGCTGACTTGAGGAGAAGGTCTGGAATAACAGCAAAAGACAAGGAGTTCCACAAGGAGACGAAGTTTTTTTCATACCCTACTCATGTGTAATGGATCTGCATCATCCCACTGCAACTGCAGGCTCATAAAGATACAGTTCAGTGTTTCCCTCTTATTCACACTGATGATAATACGACTAATTGTAGTCTTCCTGCCCACTGAAAATTGAATGAAGAAGGAAATCTGCATACTGACTGAACATGCTGCCAGGGAGAATAATAAATGAAAATCAAAGGCCTGGTTCCCAGATGACTGTATGCAAAAGAATTCTTTTGCATGAGCATTCACACTTTCAATCACCACTGGAAGTGTGCCGTGGATGGCATTTTTTTCTGGTGAAAATGATACAAGCATTTGATCCTCCTCAGAAGAAAATCTCTGATGTTCAAGAGTGCACAAAATCTCACCCTTCTCAAAGCACCCAGGCAGTGAGGCTGAGAAGAACCCGGCTCTGGGTGCATGAATTCCACACACAGCATCTCTTGGTATCAAGCCTGATTTATGTGATGACTTCCTGAAAAAGAGATAATTATGTAGATTGGGATTATTTATTTACACAGCCTTGTAACATTTGGAATGGAACTGGAGCCCCCGATCTGCTCAAATTCCCTTGCACGGCTGATGTAGAGGTTCCCTGTCAGAACACATCGAGCCCACGCCTGTCACACTCCCTCTCTCTGGAAGTGAAAGGACATTATTCAGGCATGAATCACCCGAATCAGAGCGGTGTCTGTCCCAGAAGCCTGCTCAGCTCAGAGCCACACTGCACTGCTGCTGCCGGTCACGGCGGCGATGTCATGGAAGCACAGCTCCCTGCATGGACGTGCTGGAGGATGGATCAGGCCAGCCCATGGAGTCTGACAGCAGCCTGGTATTTGACTGGTCTTTTCAAGAGAAAAGCAGAACAAAGCAATACTGCAGCTCAGATGAGGTTTCACAATGAAATTGCAGGAACCATGCCCGGATCTCATCGCTGCTTCCTAAAAGCAACATGACCAACATTTTTTCCGTCCAGACTTTCCATCTAGACTCCTTGCTCCATTTTTTTTCAAAAAGACACATATATAACCTTCCCAAAAGCCCTGGGGAAGCACTTTCCTCATATTATGATCTATGTCCTTCCAAGGAATGGTTCACAAGTGAACAGGACATTCTTCACTTTGCAACTCTATAGGATTTCCCCACTATCACTATCGCACCAGAGCTGCCAACTTCCCTACTTTTGAAGAGTAAGGGATGAAGCAGGGACTCAACTGGAGATGAATCTCTGGTACAACTAAATGTAATGCTTTTTTAAGGCATCTCAAATAGGAAAGGTGTTCTACAGGGATACTTGGGTCATCTTTACACCATCTCCATCCCTCTGCCCATCATCCTGGGAATGCTGGACAGAGCAGCTATCAGGCTGTTGTGATTCATGCTGCCCACAGCCAACTGTTTGTGATTTTGACATTCAATTTATTGGATTGCAGACTGGCCTCAATATTGCCTTCCAGTTTTCTGTTCATTTATACAAGAAGACACCTGTTTAACTCTTTAAATCAGCTCTCTCTCTTTCTTGCATCACCAGAGCAGCCCCAAGGGATCCGAGCTGAGGCTGCAGTTTGAACTTACATATGAAACACAAGTCAGTAACATGAGTCAGTAAATCACTTGTCTCTATGGGGGGGGCCTGTACCTGCCAGAGAGGAAAAATGAAATGATCAAGTGTCCAGAGTGCTACAGAGACAGAGGAAACTGTATATATTTGGAGGAAGCTGGATATATTTGGAGGTGTTGGAGAAGCCTTCTTCCCAAAGTACCTGACAGTTACAGTCCTCACTAGCTTTACTTCCCTCCCATCAGCTCTAAAACCCAGTGAAGTAGAAGGGGCAATTGCAGGGCCAGAGCAAGGCTGAAGTACAAGACTCCCAAAAGGGAGGAGGTGCTGATCTCACATACAACCTGCCTGCACTCAGATGGGCAAATTCACCTTGGGAGCTGGGCTCCTGCATCCACACTCCCTCCCCATCCCCTCAGGTGCTCACTGCCAGTGGGCACCCTTCCAGCATGTGGAATTACTAATTTAGTCTTGCTTCTCCAGTTCACTTCACTCATTTGCTGTGGGGTGAGATTAAAAAAAAAGAAGCACAACAAAACCCCCCAAAACCAGAAGAAAAATAAATCTAGAAAGTAATGTATTTTTACTTCATGCTGGCCAGAGCTCAAGTAGGAGTGGGACATCCTCTGCACATACATCTTCCTGAAAGTGGAAGAATCACCTATTCTCTTCCCAGTAGTAGGGTGGGAAAAGGAGGACCACATTTTCTAACAGATAAGGGTGTTCCTTCTGCCTTAAGCCCAGCATCAGGGCTATAATTAGGGTCAGAAAAATGGTCAGTGTTGGCAGCCACACATGGAGAACAAGCTTCTATCCACCTGAGAAGGCAGCACCCACCTGGTGTTCTTCCAGTCCTACTCCTTTCCCCCCTGAGGGATTGCTGCCTCTGCCATAAAATTCTCATCACGACCAATTCTGAGCAGCCTGTTGTTATAAGATCACTCTGAGTGCTGCCTGCCCAGCGCCAGCTCATCCAGGGAGGCTCCAGGTCAGGGCTTACCTGTCCCCCTCCACCCTCCCTGGGTGCATAAACATTTCAGCTAAACATGGAAATGACAACACAAACTCTCCTTTCCTGAAAGCAGACGGGGCAAAAAAAAAAGACAATTGATACAAAACCTGTTCCTAAAACTAGCTCCCCCGAAGAGGGAAGTGCATAATTTATGATGTTTCCTGGCAAACTCAGGGAATGATTTTCAATGAATGGGAAAAAAAAAAAAGTGATTTATTTCTCTGCTGTTGTAATGTATTATTTATCCCCAAAAATACATTGTTTAGAAATGTGTGGTACATTTCTACTCAACATTTATATATGCATATATATATATTTGGGTTTGTTTTGGAACCAGAGGGTGGGAGTGTTAATAAAATTACATTTGGATTAAAACACTTAAAACACAGCCTTTCATTTTGGGTGAAATCAAATGTTTCAGATAGACCTATCTGAGTATTTATGAAGGGGTTTCACTGTCACCTCCAAAAAAATTCTGTTACCTTATTGACTTAAGATTCTCCTTGATTCTTCTCACTCAAAACCAAAAATCTGTCCCTCCTAACCACTCCTTGCTAGAAATAAATTTAACTCCCACTTCCATACCATGCCTAACTGAAAGAGGCATGAATTTGTTGTTAGCACAACAGTTTGGAGAACAAAAAAAGCTATGAAATGCTGATGGAGAAACCATGAAAACTTTCTGAGGCTTTCTTATACCACTACAGGCTAGTAGAAAAATAGTGAGCAAGCAACTAAAAGAAATAAATTTAAAAAAAAAAAATTGCGGGGGTGGGGGGAGGGGTGGAAATTACAGAAAAACCTGTGCAAGGGCTTTAAAAATTCAAAACGTTTCAGCTCTATGGTTGGACCCAAGGGACTGTTCTGAGTAGAAACACAGCTGAATGGGACCTTCAGACCGTCCCTGTGAGAGCAATTCCACATTGTGGAACATTTTATATTCTTTTGCCAGAATGCTGATTTGTATGCAACCAGCACACTGAGCAGTAAAACTTTTACACCACCTTTCATTTTATCCCAAGACAGGAGTGGCTAGCAAGCTTGAATTGTTAGCTACATCACCAACATTTTTAATAAAACAATTCCTGTCCTCAGGACTTTATACCATCACAGTTCCATTAGTCTAAGCCAGTTGTAATAAATTAATATGCAGAATGATTTCCAGGCACTTGCAGCTAAAGAGATAATACTAGGTTTCTGTCCCTTCTGTCCTTCCTTCCTTCCCTCTTTCTTCTTTCCCACTCTAAATGGCAGATAGAGAGACAGACAGACATCCACCCTGGTGACTGGGATATTCCTTCCTGATTTTTCTTGTCATATGGCAAAGAAGTTGGTAGATGGCTACTGTGAGGATATAATTGTGTTTGTGCCCTGTGCAAACAGAAATTCTTGACTGATCTAAATGGAAGTTAGTTTTGTTGAGTGCTTCTTCCCTCCTAGTGAACATATTGGGAACCTCATCCTAAACTCAGTGTGGAGAATCTCCATGCAAGGTGGTCATGCTGGTGTTAACGCAGCTCCCAGAGGTTGTTATTTCCTTGTTCTTCAGGGCTGGATGAGTAATTGGATTATTTTTTTTGTGGGTCAGCCCTGAGGTTACCATCACAAGCCTTCACAACTAGTCAGTTCTCCAGCCCTTGAGAGAAGGAATGATTTTTACTCTGACAAATCTGGGCTGCTGCTGCGCTGACAGTAAAGGCGTTGGGAATGGAACATGTAACCTAACAGGCAACCAGTCACTCCCTCTGCCTCTCTCCCTGGAGATGGCACAAAGTCATCTTGGCAGGCTGAAGGCTGCTGCAAGCAAAGAATGATCTGTATTACCACTGCAGAGATTAGATGTCATGACCAAAATGCCAGGGGGAACGACGGACTGCAACCGAAGTGCCCAGACGAGCCACGAGTGGAAGCCCTGGGATAACAAGGGGGTGTTGCAGACCTCTTCTGAGTGACATGACAGAGCAGCAGGGGAAAAGCCCTGTGCAGCATTTCCCTTATGTCTAGTTGCCTCTAACTAGCACTATCAGTCTCTAACTGTCTTGAGCCAAACAGCATTTGTCCTGCTCTTTCTGCCGCTTTGCTGTGTCCCACCCCGATGACGCAGAATGCGCCAGTCAAGAGTGGAGAAGCACCATGGTTGCCTAGGCAATGCCTTTGCCACGAACAATAAATAAAATAGAAGACAAAGGTTTGGGTTAGCAGCATCCAGGGGTCTGTATAACACTCACCACTGCAACACCTCCCTACAGAAACGCCTGCTCCTCGCTCGGCACATGTACACTTACACACACTGGTGCATTCCTTCTGCCTTTCACTGCGGGAAACTGCCTCTTCCAGCTCACTCGCCAAGTAAAACAGCAAGAGAGGGAGAAGGAAACACATCCAAAACCACATTCAACGGAGCCCACTCCTTCCCAGATCTTCACAAATGACTGACAGATCGTGGGAGGAATCCAAGACCCTAAGACAAGGAGTTCAAGCCTCCGGTGTTGCGAACCACTGCAGTGAAACCTCTTATTTAAATGCGATGGGAAACAGTCTCATACACATGTATCGAAACAAGAAAGCAGGACACCAGCCCACCACCCTGCTCAAAGTGGGTTTCTCTCAAAGGAAGGCGCTGCAGACCGGCACTCGCTGTGGGCAGGCAGCCACCGCCTGGCCAAGCGTGATGGTGTGGCTCGTTTTTCACTCTGACACCACTGCAGGCTCCACAAGGCTCCTTGACTTGCAAGGTGATCAGAATATTGAGTACGATACTGCAGTAGCGAGCCTGGCACCCAGCACAGCACTGGAGCGACTGCTGCCCTCCCCTCCCCGCCCCCTTCCTCTCTGGCATGCAAGGAAAGAAGGAAAAAGAAGGAAGAACAAAACCCTCCCAGTGACAATGAGATTCCAGGCGTCCAACGCCCCCTCATACATCTTCAGAGAAGGGACGTTGGCTCCATTGTTTGTGGTCCTTCGACCCGTTTCACAGATGCCAGAGAGTGTCCGTAGGTCCCCGTTCCCCAGCACCCCCCCCTTTTTAATATGCATACTTATTCTATGGAAATGTAACCCCAGCAGTACATTGCAACAATGGTCTTGCTGCAGGGACACTGCAGTCCTCCTCTGTCCCTTACTATGCAAATAAAATTCCTGGAAGGAGTAATAAGTCATCATCCGGCTCACATGGCACAGCCCATGGCTTGGACCAGCTGCTGGGGTCAGCTCCTGAGGCGGGACCCAGCCTTACCCTCCTCACCCCATTCACCCTCAAACCCTCAGTAGCCATTTGTAAGATGGGAACAGCGCTGTCCTGATTGACAGCCTAATGCACCACCTTAAATCTGAAGCCACTCCTAACTGATACCAACAGAACCCCATGGAGGCTGAGTTTTAGTCAGGGAAATATTGCAGACTTGAATCTCCAAGGGCACGGATTAATCAGTTGCCACAAAACGTACCTAATAGGCACAACGGCTCTGAAATTGTTGCTTGCTGTACTCCTTCTACTGATCTCTTCTTTGCTCAGCTACCTCTCCTCACTCTTGGATCTCTTGGATCACTTCTACTGTCCCATCTCCTGTCTGGAATATACTTAAGCCACAAGCTTCATTCCTGCCTTTAGCTTTCCTGCAATGAAGAGTGAGTCATCAAAAACACCTTCAGAAAACTTTACTTTTACTTGTGAGCTTGTTTACCTCATCCACCTGGGAAGGTTGTATACAAAACAAATTATTTTTCTTATTTCTTAGGGTTCCTAAGAACTCATATCATAAATTCAGTTTGGGAGAGTCAGTCAGTCCCACAAGGGTTAAAGGTCCAATGGCCTATTTTTGTTATATTTCTGAGATGCAGAAGCATGACCAAATATCTTCAAGACGCTTAAGCAAAGTCCCCATTCATCTTAGTTCTTTTTAGTTATTTATTTATTTAAACTAAATAAGATGTCTCTGAAAATCATTTAAATTTGCATAAATATTGTGGAGAAGAAAATTTCATGCTGCTACCTGACTAATCAGTTACACACTAGCAAAACCAGCAGTAACAGCCCAGCAGAGGTGCGGTTCTCTCCCCCTCCCACTTGTAGTACTTTTTCTGGATAACTCCTTATTGATCAGCCGAATGACACTGCAGAAATTTCCATTTCAAATTAAAAAAAAAAAATCATTTGCTGATTCAGTTTTAGAAAATGTTTGTAATAGGTTTCAATGTCAAAAAGGCACCGTTTCATTGACCAGATCTGACTCAAGAATATGAAACTGATGCATCCTGTTGTTATTCCTTTCAGTGGCAAATGAGTGTTACAATAATTAAGACTGGGAAAATAGATTATTGTCATAAATATCTGATAGCAGATATTTGGAACTCATAAATGCGTCTCTGATGTGAGATGGGGATTGACAACATAATAAGTTCTCTTGCCTTTCTGCAGCAAAAAGTGTATTTGTGTGCAATACAGGTCTCCTCCTTCCCCCAATCCTTCCCAATTTTGGAGTTGCTCAGGAGAGTTCATTGCTGCCTGTGGTGAATCAAAATGTGTTATCATTAGGCTCAATGTGTTACTGAGTAAATTAAATGTCACACTTTCAATAACATTAATTAGAAGCATTTCAGACTCATCTGAACACACACCCTTCACAAAACCTGAAAAATAAGTGCTGATGTTTTCATCTTGGTAGATTTTATTGATGGAAACACTTCATCCATTCATTCATTCATTACTAATATTCAATGCATTTTTGTACAACGTAAGGTAGCAGGTTCTTCCTCTCTTTTTCATTATGTGCCAGACTGTAGGACACACTTGTGACATTCAGCTCTGTCCCATGTTTGGAAGCTCAGGTTCCCAGGACAAGGCTGGAGCCATATTTCTAGGACATGGCTTTCAGCAAGTTGCACTCTGCAAGTCAACAACAGCAACTTTAGGCAGTGGTTGTCTGTGGCCTGAGAGCTTCCCAAAGTCATTGTGGAGATGAATTTCCAAGTCTGCATAGTTCAAGTATCTAGTCCTTTTTCTCCTTATCAAGAATGTCCTTTACCTTGAATTTCAAATACGGGAAAGTTCTAAACCAAAGCAGATTTCAGCTCAAAAAATCCACACCTTATTAACTATGGGCAAGACAATTTTCCAAGCCAGGTACTACACTACCCATAAATTCCTATACGCACTGCAGACCTTTTCTCAGATAAAATTGCATTTCCCTTTAGCCCATCAATCATCTCCTATTTCACCTCCTCCATGGCAGGTTAATGCTCACCAACACAGCCACCACCCCCGTTTCAGAAGCAGTCTCAATAATTTCCTTCTGAGGAACACAAACCCAAAGCTTATTTGCCAGGTTTCAGTTGAGGATATCTCATGTCCTCTCAAAACCCTGACATCGTTGTTCCCCTATTACAGATGGGAAGGACATTTTGCACCTTACCAGAAGTCTGTTTAGGGATTTGATACCGTATAAGGGACATGAAGTATCAGCTAAAGGACATCCTCCACAACACAGGACAGGTGGGCACTCTAAATGTGAACTTGGTCATCTTGAACTCTTACTGTTTACTAGTAACTGCTGGTCTGCTTCTCTATGTATTTACTTATGAGAGGGTTTCCTTGGTTTTTGGAACCTCTCTGGATGAAGAACAAACACAAATCACACCTGATTAAGTTCTTCACACTATGAAATAGAAATAAGGACAGTAAAACATGAGAGAAATAACTTTCATCTCTTCTCCCTTCCAGCTGGCTGAAGCCTGAACTACAATGCATACTGGCAGTGGATTTTTTCACAAGAACCCATCATCTTTTGTTTCTTTATTGCTGTGACATTGTTAGTTTGTTGTGGACCCTTTGTACTCTGCTTTATTGCTTTGTCTCAAAGCACTGTGTCATACATCTGACACTTGAGGTGTCCCACAGCATCTTTCACTGCATTTGACCTTGGCCTTAAAAAAATGTGGGGGGAAGTAGGTGGTCCTGAAAGCCCTGGCTGAAGAAAGAGAGAAAAAAAAAAAAGAAAAAAACCCCAAAGAGATGCTGATGAAAACTTTTATCAGGTAAATGTGTAAAACATGCCATTTGCTATTAAAATGATAAACTGGAACAGTTTCCAGAGATAAAGACTATGACAAAATTCTGTTACACCATGTTACAGCATTGTTCTTGGCAGTAGCACACACCAAGAACAGTGTAGCTGTGATAAGATGAGGAGCATAAGTAAATTTTCACTGAGTTTGCTGCAAACAAGGAAAAGAAAGCAACACAGACAATAAGACCAGAAGTTCAGTAGATTCCAACATTTATATGAGACTTTAGATCACATGATGAAATTGTGATAAATGGCAGCAAAAAGATGTTTCATGTGAATGTAAAAATCAAAACTTTCCCATTAAAAATTGACAACAATAGGACTGTTGAGAGACCATCAGAAAGACTCATTCAGCCTGAAAATGCAGCTGAACACTTGAGGATGAGGATTTCATGGTTCTTATGTGTCTTCAGAGCACAACTGGTTCTAGGGAAATATGGAGAGATTTTTTTTTAAGGGAGAGAAAATTACCAGGGGAGGGAGGAACTCTAAAATTATATCATTATTATAGAAAGAATGGCCATATAGGTCCAGCCAAAACCAGCTTAGTCAAGTGTTTTGTGGTCAGCAGTTGTCATCGGGAAATACTAGGGAAGGATATGAACACCTTAGCTTTGTACACATGGGCTTATTTAAATTCAGAGGAGGAAGAACTTGTTAGAAAAAAATTAGTTACTGCAAGTTTTTTTTACCTAGAAAACACTAACTTTGTTCTAAAAGCTTTTAATTAATACATTCTGTATCAGGACTTATTTACATATTCCAAACTAAATAAAAAAATAAATAATAAAAAGAGTCAAACAATAACTTGAAAGGGAGTCACTGCCCGTGGTTACAAATATAGTCAAAGATAGAATAAAAAGGTAAAGTACTACATACAACAAATGTCAGATTTGCTTTTTACAAGAGCAATTACCCACTAAAACAGCCTGTCTACAGCTTTGAGGAGGTCTCCTTCACTCAAAGTCTTTAAACCAAGGTAGGATGATCACACAGGGGTTGTGCAGATGTCATGGAGTGCAAGCCTGCACTCTGTAAGCTGACAAGATGAAAGAGTTGACATGAAATGACTCATGATCACCTTCTAGCCTTGAAATATGTGATTCCCAGACTCTCTGCATTATAGGTTTTGTTGTCTTCCTGTTTTCTAGGTGGAGTAGAGTCATCTGAGCCACAAAACACCATTGAGAAGACAGTGACATCTCAAAGTCACTGCACTGCAGCTTCCTCCTCGTTATTGCTTTTTGTTTTGGCCTTTCTCTGCAGACACCAGCTGCTGCTTTGCTACTTTTCTCTACTTCAGAGGAAAAACAATGAATGAGGAAAAATGGCACTCTTCAATGACCACAAACTTTCCCTAACTGTAAGGTGTTTTCTCACATAGAATATCCCAGCATATCTGATGTTCTATAGACACACCAGAAACTAAGAACCAGGTCCAGCAAATCAGAGGGACAACTCGGTGGCAAAGTTGCAAAAGGAGCACTCAGAGATGATGGGCGTTTCTGGTGGAGGAGGGTGAGCAGAAAATCCACAAGTGTCAGGGCTAGGGACACTTTTATTCAAAATCACTTTATTCAATGCATTTGGTGATGAGTTTAGAAGCTCTTCAGTATTTGGGGTTGGAATCTGAACACCAAGCTGTATCCTGCAGGAATGAGCCTTGCAATANTCACAAGTGTCAGGGCTAGGGACAGTTTTATTCAAAATCTCTTTATTCAATGCATTTGGTGACGAGTTTAGAAGCTCTTCCAATTCTTCCTGCAGTTCCCACAAAAATTGCAGTATTTGGGGTTGGAATCTCAACACCAAGCTGTGCCCTGCAGGAATGAGCCTTGCAATAAGCCACAACTGGACTGTGTGTTACTTGGAAAGTCACAGGTTTTTTTTATTTTCTGCTTGTCTCCAGGTTAGCCCTCCATTCTCAGAATGCTTGTACCCATGGCTGGGGAAAAAGAGCAACTCTTCAAACATCAAGGAGTAAACAATGTTGTCAACATCAGACTCATTTAGCTCCTCTCCTGGTAGAAGACAGATTTATAGAAGTAGCAAAAATTGCTGGCATTAAGTAACTGTGACTGCAGGCTGTTTTTATTTGTATTGTTTATGATCACAGAGCAGGCTCTTTCTCTGTGGGGCCTGTACCAGAAGGGATGATCACAGTCTTCCACAAAATATTAGATTCTCACTTTAGTAATACTCTGTCTCAGGAGGAGCAAATTCACAGGCCTCCACCAGCTTTGTAATGAACAACATTTGCAATACAGGAGATCTTTAGAGGGCACTGAAAAGACAGTAGTGGTATATATTTGAGTGTGTTTGCAGGGAGTGCTTTTGTATAACAGCAAGTAAGGAAGGTATTAATTAAAATGCAGTGGGGAGCTGCAGGGAGGACAAGGAAGCTGTTTCCCATAGTCTGCTCATGGGAGCAGGCACCACTGGCTGACGCTTCTTGTTGACAGATCCTGCCCCTCTGCCTGTCTTGTCTTCCTCACAATCATTCTTACTAGAGCCAGGCAAAAATCCCTCGCCAACCCTGCAGGGCCACAGAATCAGTAAACTTTGAAATGCTGTCAAAACTCTAAGGGCTTACTTGGTACATTGGGCAGCAAGGAGAGAGAGCCAGGAACTGCGGTATGTGAAGCCAATGTCCTACCTGGCCAGCACAGCCCAGATTAGTTCAAAACTAGGTTTACTGGAAAGTTCACAAATGTTTCAACAAGTGTTGCACAAATAAGCTGGCAAGCCTGACCTAAGATCAGAGTACCATGGCAGAAAATGCCATTGCCCTCTCTGCTGTAGTTTATGAGAGGATTAGCCAGCATTGGACTGGCAATGTTAACTTAAGGCGGTATTTAACTGGCAGTTAAACTGTTTTACAAAAGAGACAACCATAAGAATTAGGAAAAGAGAAAGGTTACCCTCTGAGGAAGCACAGCTGGTCCCCTCAGCGCCAGTCAAATGAAAATGCTGGTCCAAACAACCACCCTAGTCAGTCATGAGAGCCACAGCTGTTCCCAGAGCTGGGGGTTACCTGGCAGTGCAGAAATGTAAGGAATGTGTCTGAAATAAGAGACTGATGTGCTTGAGAGGTCTCATTTCGACATTGTCCTCCCCAGCCTGTCCTGCTACAGCTTTTCTTTTTATTATTACCATTATTCACTGCCTCTCCCAAACAAATGGTAGGAAAGACAAATATCCAGGCTGATATCTGGAACCAGTGAAAAGGTTCAGAACAGCAGTAATAGAAATGAATGTTCCCACATCTTTCAGCACAGATAGCAAGTGAACCTAAGCAAGCTGCTCCCATTACCGTCTCCCTGTCAAGGCCAGACTCTCCACTGGGGTCAAGCTGGAAACCCATTATTTGCACTGACAAATAGTGAGCTTGTGCAATACATTTCTCTGAAATCACCAGCATGATTCACAACAGTTTCACAATCTGGCCTCAGAAGATCAGTTGAAATGGCCTGTCCTATCCTTAATGTCTTCTGCAGCCTCTGTAAAAAAAATAAGTACTTGGAAATGGGCTTTCAAGAACACTTCCCAGCTACACAAATACCTCCAATCTATTCTGACCTTCAGTGAAATCTTCCTCTCAGGGAAGGAAAATTATATCTTTTAATTTTTTCTAATGTTCTGGTTTATTGTTTTTGCTTCTTCTTATGCAATATAATTAAAATTATGTCCTCAGAGTTGGAGGATACTTAGAATAAACAGCTTCTGTGGAAGCTGAACAACTCAGCTACGGTGCTTAATCAACTGGAGATGATGTTTATCGTTGCATATGCTCTGCTGCTGTGAAAACTAGCCCTTAAACACTCGATTTCTAAATAAGAGAAAATAAAAATCCAATAAGAACAAGTTTAGGTCCTTGACACACTATAGGGAAGTGAAGGCAAGAAAGAAGGATTGTCTATTGCAAAATAGGAATAGACTCAGGTCAGTTAATGCGTTATAAAACGAATTACTAGTGATAGATGAACAACAGGACACATAAAATGCTGATTTTCTTCCAGTAAGTGTCCATGTATAGAGACCCTTAGAGCTGCAAATTTCACTCTCATTCAGCTCTCCCAGTTTGGCTGCTTCAGAGCTCAGACAAAACCTAAGGGCTTCAACATAGCTCAGATGCCTCCCTACAGGCAGTCCCACCAGAGCTATTCCAGGGGCTGAAGAACACATTGTAAACAAACATGAAGGGCAGAAGAGCAGCTGTTAGCAGCAGTGATAAATAATTGGGAAATATGCTGAGGGCCAAACGGTCAAGAGACCTCAAGCACAAAATGAACCTGTCACTGTAATGAGCCTTTAACTTTGCAGCAAGAAAAGAAGGCACATGGGAAGAGTTGATGCCTAGTTTTGCCTCAAGTGTAAAAAATTATTTGGCTCTAAACCTTCTGGGGTCCTTCCTATTGTGTACAAATAATCCAATGCAATTTCCTGAGCTTCTTGGATTAGTCAGGATTATACAAAGCTCTTCAGTGCTGCTGTGACGTTCAACCTGCAGATCATGCACGGCTTCATCCACTGGGACAGAACTGGAGAAAATCACATGGCTGCAAGGAAAGATGGCAATTAAGGGTGCCTGGAGCAGGGAACTGGAGAGCTGTCACTCATCAGCATGTGCTGTGCCCCTCTCACAGGGGACCTTCTGAGCCATTCGTTTAACGGTGTCTCTGAATCAGCAGCTCAGTCCTGACCATGCCAAGACTGCATGGAGAAATCCTGCAAGGCTCACCCCAGACACCAGTTCAGCAAGGCTGGCCTTTGGTGTCTGCAATTTGATGAATCAGCTCCTATATAATTAGCCAATTTTCACTGTATGTATCTTTCCAGGAAACAATTTTTATATCTTCTCTCATATATTTCTCTTGGAGCCCTTAAATTCAATAAATTACATTATTAACAGCACTAACAGCAGCAAAGTGAGGGATTGGTAGGAATTTCATTTGGCATGCTGAAAATTACAGTCAGAGATATGTTTTACATGTTGATAAATACAAGCAGAAGACTCCTGTTTCACTGGAGAAATAGGTTGTTCCTTTCCCTCCTCCTGTGACCAAGTCTGAAACACTGCAAAATGATTTCTCACTGCAATGTGCAACCCAATCCATGCACCTTGTCTCTTCCTTCAGCTTTGAAATACAAGCATAAAGTTTTTGTTCGTCGATTTATCTTGCCTTTACTGAGCTACTGCACACCCAGATAAAGTGACCCCCTGTAAATCCCCTGGAGTAAATTGTTCTGAATTAGAAAAGTATAATAAAAAGGAAAGAAGAGCATTTGATTCCTTTGGGTACCAAGGAGGAATTAAATCAAAGACATAACACAAAAAAACCCAAAAACCACTTTGTTAAGGATTGCCTGTTGTAAGGAAGCAATATAAAACTGCCAGAAGAATCAAAGCACCAATCATTAGTTTTGATTTTCCTCAGCTGTGCTAAGAAGTAAATTCATTCTTAAAAAAAAAAAATCACACAAAAAATAGTGGCACATTCCTAAGGACTTGGGCATTAAGCACAAGTAACAGGTCCACATTAGGAACACATGCAGAAACACCCTCTATCTTTTTTCCTTGTTTTTTCTTTCTTTCCTTCTTTCTTTCTTCCTTCCTTTCTTATTGCTTTTCTTTTTCCCTTTCTTTCTTTTTTTTAAAGATCAGTTAAGACTCTTTAAAAAGAAACATACTGGAGATCAAAATCCAGCACTCATATAGGTGAAAAATATCTGTACAGCATAAAGAGAAAGAGTAGCATCGAACTGTCTGCAGTTTCTTTACTAAACCACCTAAAACATGGCAGAAAAGTGCTTTTTCTTTATTTTCCTTCTGGTTGGTTTTTTTTTAATGAATTCATTAAAATCCTCTTTGTGTCCTGTCATATTTGCGGGTACTCGAAGTCAAGAAATGTATAAGCAGGCATGTCTTTGGAACACATACCTTTCAGCCAGAGAGCAAAGCAAGCTTCTGAACTTGTCAGCAGAAAGATTTGCAGCGGAAATTTTATTTCAAGAGCTGTCTGCATTCAATTAGAAGAACAGAAGCAGAGCTGTGTGAGCCGAGCGAACAGGAGCGCAGCCCAATATTTTTGGTACTAAACATACAATGAGGCAGACTCCAGTATCAAAACAGTAAATAGTTTGTGAACCACATCAAGCACAAATAATCACAAGGGCAATGTGGCTGTTCAGGGATAAATCATGACTGAAAGCTTGCACCAACAGGAAGGCAGAGATCTAGGCTCTGCAAAAGATAATAGCTAGAAAGTCTCACTGAAACCACAGAAACAATTTCTTCCTCTCCCAAGCATCCTTGTCCTGCCAAACCGAAACAAGTTTGCTGCTGCAATATTATTATTTAAACTGGGAGTGCCAGAGCCTGTAAGGAATAGAAGCTCTGATTCCCACCCATCAGGTCACATAAGAACATGCTTATATTTAACCATTTTGACTGATCACAGGGGACTACCAACCTGAGTGTCCTTTACTGCACCAGGACCAGAGTGCCAGGCCCTTGCAGATCCCCAAGACTGAACCTCCTCTGAGTTTTTACTCTGAGTCCCATTCTGGTCCTGGTAGATGGAATTGGAACTACACCAGCACTTCTGATATTGGGTTTTCATTGGCTTATTCAGACATCAAAACCCCCTGACAAATCTGAAGTGCTGCCTTCTCAAGCAAAATCACTACCACCACATTATTGTACTGTAATCCCCTGGGATGCCAACCACGAGTGAAAATCCAATTCAAGGATTTTCAATGGGAGATGAAAGCATTTCCTTAAACTCACCCCATGTTCCCTCACCTCCAGGCAGGCACTGAATAACTCTGAACAGGATTTTGCATGGAATGAAAGGGGGAAAAGATGTAAAGCCCTGATAGTTCTCTCTGACAAAGGGTCACACAGGGAAATGAAGGACATGAAATATGAGAGAAGAGAGGGAAATTGTAAGAGAAAAAGCATTTATGATCCTAATAACAAAAATTCATAATCCACACAGTCTTTTGTTCTGGCTCAGAAGGACACTTCCCCTGAGGGACATCCATCAGAAAAAAAAAGAAAAAATGAAAAGAAGATGCAGAAACAGAAAGTGAGGGGGGAATTATTGAAGAAGAATGAGGAAAACAAAACCACCTTTCAGTATGCAGATTTCAGCAGAACACACTTCACAAGCTGGTTACTAATTCTCATTGTATCAGGAAGCATTTTTGAAGGATTTTTCCATGTTTCACTGAACAGCAGACCCTCTTCTGACTAATCCACTGCAAATCCTAGGGGTTCTGCAGGACTCCCATGGCCACCAAGCTACTGGCCATTTGCTCACTAAGTCTCCATGGGGGTATTTAGTATCTGCTTGCACCTCCCAAGCAAACTAATAGCAAAGCTCTCTAAGAAGGATGGGAGCAATCCTGTCCAACTTGAAGACTTTGATGACATATATTCTTCAGGCAAGTGGATGTCAGCTCTGTATCTGCTGGAGACTTCAGCCAAAGATTCAGATATTACAAGTGTGGTTACCAAAAAAAGGTCCTGTACTTCTGGAAGGTTTATAAATAATTCACAGCCTTTGTGCACAACTGCTCTGCTCAACATTTTCCCTTCCCATTGTCTCTTTCAAACGGCTTTACCTGTATTCCTCAAAGCTGCACTCAATAGGAGCCTTCCTGAGGCTTTTTGTATAATAGGTGACTTCCCTAAAGATCTCACTGTCTCCACCCTGAGCATCCTGCCCAGTTCGATTTACAGTGAGGACAGCCCACCTATCACACCCTGCTGCTGCCAGGAGCACTGCAAATAAACCAGTGTGTCATTCAGATGGACTTGAAAGTGAAAGTGCTGCTGGAAAAGCCAACTACTGGCCAGTAGCCACAACCAGCTGAAGCACATTGATGTTATCTCTATCGATGAGTGAACCTCTGTTTATCCTCAGGGCCATGGAAAACTGAAGAGGCCAAGAAATTAAATGACCTAAGACAGACATGCTTGGATCTTTTTGTCAATATTGGCTTTTCCTTATTGGCTTTTGTTCAGGTGCAGTGGATGGAAAGGGAGAGGCACACACAAAATGAAATTAATTTTTTTCAGTGAAAGCCTGGCTCTGTTGTAGTTGCTGGGAATTTTGAAATTAAATTAACTGGGACCAGGATTTCACCTTTCAGTTTCAAACATGAACGAGGTATGTCAGCATGTCTTCCATCTTCTCTTTGGTATATCTAAACATGGACAAGCCACTGAAATATTTAATACTTGGTTTAAATATACAGAAACGTATCTGAGTACTCCTCCAATCCCCCCAACCCTCTTGGGCCACAGCTGGCTGACACAAATGTGCAGAATTTGACTCAAACTCTTAATGTAAATTGCACTAAAAGAGAAAATTCTGAAATAAAAGTATTAATCTGTTGTTTAAAAATGCCAGTGCAATGCTGTGCACAAGTTCTGATTGCTTATTAAATTTTAATTAAATGATACTGCTTAAAATGCTGCCTCAAGGGGAGTGATGGGGCTGCAACTTCTCTGGAAGGGCTCCTTTCAGCCTCCCTGCCCAGGGCACATCCTTATGGGATGTGGCCATTAACCAGCAGTGGGAAATTACTGCCTTCAGCAACCACTGCTCTGATCAGTGAGAGTCCGACCAGAAATCAGCCCCTGATGCAATTCTAATAAAGAAGACTGCAGTGCTATGAAGATGAGGACATTCTAGATTTGTGATTGCAGTTAAAACGAGAGTATTATGGGTTGTTATGCCTTGTTAATTTTCTCAGGATGCTGCAGAAAGGATAGAAGTAAGGTCAGATTTCTCAAACTGGGAAACTTTGTCTCCCAGGAAATGAGACCGCAGCATCATTTATGCTCCCTGCAACTGCAGTGTGCAAGACTGTGTTCCTGTTCTAACAGTCCAGCTGCCTTGGATTGTACCAGTCAACATCTTCTCCCATTGATGAGCCACTTTGGTACCTTACTTCAGTGTTCACTGTGCAAACATAATGTTGATGGCCGGATTCATCTCTGAACCCTAAAAGATATGATCATCTCACTTAATATAATCACCCAATTTGAGCTCAAATCTTTCTCCTCAACCTGCCCACCAAAGAGCCCCTGTATCTCCATCCAGAAGGATCATGTGGGAACATACCCATGGCATTGCTCTTCTCCCTCCCACAAGGCACTTGCTCAGACCCTCAGGTCCAAGTAAATTTAACAAATGCTTCAGGGCATAACTGGTGCCAGCAAAAGAGGCCCATCAGCTATAAATGTTCTTGGGAATTCACACTCCTGCTTATTCACTAATTGCACAGCTGGATCCAACCCAGAGATGTTTCCACCACAACTCAGGGAGCTGTTAAAGCACGTGCCTGAAGCTTTTCCAACTAGATTTTCAGTGCATGGTGCGTGGCTTCAAAAGACACGGTGGTGAAGGAAAGGCCTGCCTGGTTTTGGTACCAGCTCTCACTGGTTACATGAGAGAATGAATATGCTGGAGAAAAGGGAAAGGGAGAGGAGGACTGACTGGTTGGAACCAGGGTCAGGAGCACCCACAGCTGGATATGTTCCTCTCCCAGCTTTATTCTCTGGCAGCAGTACAATCTACCATGTGCTTTTGACATAATTCGGTCCCAAGTTATGGATTCATCTTCAGCCCTCCATTTCCTGGTCCCTTGACTGTGTCCATGGGCACTTATATCTCCAGAAACTGGGTAAATTTCTTGCCTATACGACGGCTAACGTGAGTTCCAGGAAACTGTCTACACGAGCCAGTAACACTAACCAAATATATTCTGAGTTTTTATAAAGACACCATGCTGAGGAGACAATGTGACCTAAATTATTTTCTTTTGGTAAAATCTCTTAAAATTGAGGATTTTTTTTTTTTTATCACAGAATGAGAATGCCAGTAATGTTAGAAAAATAAAAATCTAAGAAACCATTCAATGGACTGTAATGAAGAGGAGCTAAGTGCAATCACTGTAATTGCACAAACTTCATCTTTGCCTCCTCAGAAAGAGCACTTACAGATGAAAATACACATGAGGATATGTATTCTTATATGTGGAGCAAGACATAGTTCTACACAGAGAGCACATAAAACAAACACATCACAGAATCCCCATGTAACACCATTGCCCAACTTCAAGCCCACGAGCCATCTTCTGCTGCCAAAATTGTTTCACATGCTCTGTTGCCTTTGTAACAGAGGAGGAAGAAGGGAATGGTATTGCTAGAGCAGCACAGACTGCTGCTTCTGGGAGCCCTGGGCTCCTAGAGAATCCGTGCACCAGTAGATGGAGTGCAGGGATGAATGGAAACCTTGTGTTCACAGGGGTCTTAGACGTGCCCCCAAGAGTGTAAGAGCTGAGCCAAGCAGAGCCTGCAACGTGTGCACTGTGTATGAGGGTGGGCTTCTCATGGTAGCCAACTTCCAGCAGCTTTTCTTCAGCAAAGGGAGAGAAACTAGAGATAAAAGATATTTTTTAAAACCAGAAATATCATAAAAACTGCAGCAAGGGAAGGCTGCAAGAGACGAACAAGAAAAGAAATTTGTACAGGCTGAGGGTACATTTTGTCTGCTTTAGACCTTTCCAAAAAGGAGAACAAGACATTAATCTAATTTACTCAGCCAGTTATATGAGCTTTATGCCTTCTTCATATCACCAGTCTGGCATAAAGAAACTAGAAGTGCACAGGTAAATCAATCCCATAATTTCCATTTTAGCTTTAACAAGTGATTTTACTGTTTCTAGGCGCTAAACATGTGTATCTGATGACTGCAATACACATTATGCAGCGATGCATCCTGAATAGATACATGAATATTAAAGGTTGCTCTGTTCTGACAGCTTACTCTGAAGTTTGCCTTATGCTAGATGAGATTTTCAGTTCTTCTTAGATGTAACTTGTGTATCACTGTAAACTCTCTCCTTCCTTTTGACAGGGTGCCCTTGTAGATGGTAATTTCCTGAGTTGGGAAGAGGAGACTCACAATTCAACTTGGATTGGGTATCCTATGGCAAGACGTTTTTGCGGAACATAAATATGTATCACTAGATAAAAAGCTGAGGCCCTGTTCTTATAGTACGTTGTAAAAAATATGGATGAAGATTACTGATGTCATTGTGGCTACAGTAATGTGGAATTGGTAAAAAGAAGCTAAAATCAGACATATTCTGGAGTCCAGCACAGAGAGACACCACTGACAGAGTAAATACAAGACAGTGGCAGAAAAGAATCTGCCATGGTGTTCTCTAAGCAATACCATAATACTCAGAGTGCACGTAATAGCCAAAGTAAGTAAATTACAGACATAAACTATAAAATACCATCATCTTTATCTGCACACAGGTACACCAGCACTTCTCAAACACTGCACTCTTGTCTGACTCATGGCTGCAAGAAAATTCCACTTGGATCACATCTCTGGCATTTACTGTCTTCCAAATTCACTCATAAAGCATCTATTTCTTATTATTTTGCCGTTCTCCTGGGGAATCACCACACCCCCCAGTCCACCACAGCACTTCATGGGCAGCAGAGACTGCAAACCACAACTGTCTTCCCTTCACAGACCTCCAAGCAACATGTTACCCTTTGATTCAAGTTAAAAATGCTTCCAGTTTACCGCACAGTAGGACGAATATTGGGGAATACAGTCAAGTCAACATCACACAGGGCATGGCTGCATGTGGTGAGACAGGGCTCTGCTCTTTCTCTACCACCAAGGCCGAGCATAGGTGGATGTCTTTGGTAAATTAATGAACTAGAGGAGATGAGAGAAGGGACAAAGGAGAGCTCAACCTCTGCCAACTCGTTTCCCGTCCATCACCTGCAGCTCTCCCCATGGCTCTCACAGACAAACTGTCCTGAGTGGAGAGGATCCCAGCCAGAGTCACCCTCTCCAGCATTTCCTCCAGTCATCTTGGCAGGAAATCCTGTATCATTTTAGAGGAGAGAAATGAAAACAGATACAAATGAACATGGGCTGCTGCTTGTCCTGTGATGTAACTATGGAGCTCTGCATTATAATGGCATGGGAAAAAACTTGTGACAAAATAACCCTGACATGCCATTAAGGCAATATCCAGGCTCCTTGTTTTTGCTGGAAGTCAGCTTGTCCCTGCTCAAGCACTACCGTGTTCCCTGCATAAGGCACAGACTGAAACATTCCTGCTTGAGAGCAGGTACTGCCCATTTAAATGTGTAATGGATTTCCACAGGTAGCAGAGAAAATCCTCTATTGAACCCACAAAATGCAGGTGTCTGCATTTTTAGATTGCACCCACTACTAGAGGTGCTTTTGAAAATGCCAGTCTATACCCAAAGAGACTTTCCAAATGGTTTTATTTTCTTTCCCGTCCATTTTTTGAGAACAACAGACATGGGAGAACACAAGAAAGGAAAGAGGAGTTGGAAGACCTCCAAGTGGGAGGCTTTTGTGTGTGTGTGTCCAGACAGAATTGGGAATCCCTGCAAGAGGCGGAAGTAGAGACCTGAGGAGAGGGATAAGAAACCTTGTGGAGCCAGGAAAAAGCAAATGAGGCTGTAAAACAAGAGAAGAACAGAAGGCTGGAGAATGGCTCACAGATCAGACATCTGCATTTATTGCATATTTTGTAGCTTGACCTAAATTGAGTGTCTTGAGTCACTAAGACCTGTATAGCAGAAGCTGATTGCAGGACAGCCCCAGATAGGTTGAAGGACAGAAAGGCTTAGTTTGGACTAAAGTTAGAGCAGTTCAAACTTGGTTTTAAGTGTTATGGAAAATCAGGTGAGTTAGGGCTGTATGTTAAGCTACAACCTCTGGAGGATGTGTTGCACAGATGCATAACAGACTACTGCCAATGATCCAGGCCAAGAGGAGGATCACTGCACAGCATAAATTTGGGGGAAACACCTAAAAGGGAAATAATCTGTCTGGCTTTATAATACTTCAGCACCTGACTGCACTGCTGCCTGGGGAGGATGCAGAGATCCTTTTTCCCCAGACAGTTAAAGCTTTGCTCCCGGCTTCTTCCCAGCTTTAGGAGGAATGGGGTGCTTACATTCAGTTGCAGACAAAGCCCAGCTCAGGCACAGCCGCCAAAGGACACTCTTACACTGCAGATGTTTACTCCCCCTCTGCCCTGCCCTTTGCTGCACTGTGACACAACAGAAAATGTCTCGGAGCTGCTCAGTGCTCTGCTCCCCCAGCACGGCCACTCTCCTGCGTACAGCACACCCCGCAGGCAGCTTTCCCTGTGTGCTGCTCCCCCGTCACCACCTGCAGCACCCAGTTAATGCAACCCAACAGAAGCCCAGAGGCAGCTGCTGCCACGGAGAACCCGGCAAACCCTGTTTGTAAGGGCGCTAGAGTTTTTCCCAATCATTTGGCTTTCTAGTCATCCAGGATTTACATCATTCAGCGTAGCTCTTTTGAGAGCGATTTCCAGTTATTTCCTAGGCTGAAAACCAGACCTTAACTGCTACCACGAAGCATTGTCTGACTTTGAAACTTAGCCACACTGGAGCAGAAGTTTCAAGATTTCTATTAAAACACTAAATCCAGCCTTGTGCTGGAACCATTATCTGAACCCGGTTTGTGTCCAGAACAGCCACCTCTGCACACATGCAAATATTACAGGGCTCTATTGAGAATGCTGATCTGGTCCTTGAGTTGGGAACCTCAGGAACCTCATCCTTCCTCTGGAGGAGCTGCATCAACCTTTCATCTCTTCCCCCTAATATGACACAAGGTCAAGCAAATGGGCATGAACTACTGCATTTTGAGACCCTGTCCATGGTTAATCTACTCAACAACTCAAAAAGGGAAAACTGCCAGGTTATAGATTCAGTTTCTCAGAAGACTTTGCTGTCAATGAGGATGAAAGCAAAGGAAAACAAAAACTTTCCCTTAAAAGTGATGGAAGCATCTGTCTTTCCTCATTATACAAAGCAAATGAGTCTGCCTCCTCCCTTTGTGCCTGTATCCATACACCATGTGGCATCACAGCCTCAGCAAAGCAGATGATCAGTAGAATTTTGCTGTCTGAAGCTCTCTCCACATTTTACTGAGAGAAGGAGCAATTTTCATTGAAAGGAAGAAGACACAAAAGGAGATAAAGTAACCTGAGGCATTATGGGAAGTCTGTGGTGCAGCAGAGAACTCCAATCTTCTCAGCACCCCAGTGTGAGAACCAGGAGAGATCCCACTGCCTACTGGAGAGGGACCCAGCACACTTCCCTATGGCAAAGCTGCAAGCAACCACTGCTCAACAAGCAAAGAGAGTGGGGAAAAATGCCAAGACTGTCCTTGAAGTGAGGAAAATCTCCTTTCAGGAAGGCTACTTCAGGAAGTGCTTTCCCTGCTGGAGGCTGTGGAAGCAAATGGCTTCTCCATCCTAAGTGTTGGATTTGTCCTTATGGCAGTGTGGTGGCTTGTGATCCCTGTCATTTCACCACCACACCAAGCACCCTCCCTCCTGCTGAATCCAGGGCAATAGGAAGCTCCCAGGCAATTCTAAGAGATATTTGCGCTTGGTAATACCAGGGATTCACCTGCTTTACCCTGGGGGAATTTTCAGTCTTTTCAGACAAAGCCAGTGGTAGGAAACTCCCAAGCTGAGGCTGAGCTCCACACTGTGCTTAAGATTTTGGCTCCCAGTAACACATAAGAAATGCAGCCTATCTTTCATGAGCTCATGACAATGGCTCTCTAAAGATGAGCATGAATTTCCTGAGATACTACAAGTAAATCCATTAATTGTTTCAGAAGCTGAAATTAATTAAAATACAGCCCTTAAAAGAAAAGTAGCATCTGCATGTCTTCTCTTTGTTCTGGATGATCATGAGAGTGAAATAACAGACTCTACAGATTTTCCATGTAATGAACCTTAATTGGAATCTTTTACATTAGATTGCAGTTGAAGAAAACCTGTAATTAAGCCAGGTTATTAATGATGCTACATTTAATTATAATAATTAGATAAGCTAGCATTAAACCCAAGCTAGCTTTTCTGGGAGGGTCTGAGATATGAAAGGTAACCCAGCACATCGCAGCATCCCTGTGAGCTCTGCAATCACAGCTCCACTGCAGAGGAGAGCAGGCTGCAGTGATCCCTCCTGAGTGTCCTGGGATACGGCTCTGGCTGTGGAGAGCACCTTACAATGCTCCTTCTCGCTGTGGGTACCTCTGGATTCCCTCTTCCTCCTTTTCCCTGGAGATGTGGTGCTCCCCCTCATGAGCTGCGGTTCAAACTGTCCCCACTTCTCCTTAGGAAAGTATTATAGGCTGGTATTGAAAACACTGTAATTCCCACTGACATGTGCAAGTGGGCCCACAGAGTGTCACTTGGTGTTTTCCACTTAATTTGTTTCTGTTGAGTCACCTTGTTTAACAAAGTTTTGTGATCTCTTTTTTAAGGTTGGCATCCCACATTTGTGCGCTGCTGAGAGGAGAGGTCAGGGCAGGTCCCAGGCTTCCTCCCTGGAGAAAGCCACAGGAAGCACGAAGATGGAAGTGAATTTATGAAAACTTCTTTGGAAACAGAGTCACGGTGAAGCAGCTCTGCAGCAGCACTTGGCAGGGAACAATGAAGCCAATGCTTTCTGATGGGCAAGAGAAATAGAAAATCTATATATGGTTCCACTGCAACTAAAGGAAGCAAACAAACCTTAAACTTAAAATTCAGAGCATGTGTAAACTCCTCATTAGTGGTAGAATTTAAAAGTTTTATTCCCTTCGGGGGACTTTTCTCATTTCAAATACAAGCAAACAAATTTAACAAAATCTTTTCAATTAAATCTTGGGACAGATCCCCAAACCTCAGAGCACCTTTCGGATTTTCCCTTTAACAACAGTGACAGGGAACAGACCACCCACATGAAAAATGGGCAAATAGCAGATAAAAGGACATATTTTTGAACGAGTGCCCCAGGCTACGGCAGAGGTGCAGAAAGTATGCTCCATCTGCATCCTGATCCAAGAGTCCACAGCGTACTGGAACCTCATATCACTCCAGGCTGAATTATGCCTAAGGATAGGCAACTGTTAATCTCTTTGGATTGGGAGCTACTTTTTGGTTAGTACTTCATAAAAACTTTAGTCAATTTTTTTTAAGCTGATCTTTGAAGAAGTTTGCATCCCTAACTCAGCTTACAGAGTCCCTGTATAGTGCAGGTCAGTTCCAAGGTTCACTGTGTTGCGTTTATGACCAACCAGCTGGAGAGAGCCTTGATTCATTGGAATAAAGCTTTGGCTGGTTCTCAGATTGCCATTGCTCCCCCTGTCCCTCACACACCACTCCCCAGTACAAACAAAGCTCCAGGAGGGGATGATCAAGAGAGTCCCTCCAAAACAAACCCCCTAAAACTTGAATGAAGGTGCACCCTGAAAGGGCTCTTTCAAGGTAAATTGGCCTCAGGTCTCTTGGTCTCCAATACTGAAGAATTGGTGAAATTTCAACTGGTATAAACAAAAAGCAAAATAATTTTTTCCTCAGGAGAAGCGAGGTAATTTATGCAGGTTTCTCTCTGTTGAAACTGCACTACTGTGGACTTAAGAAAACATCCAGTTAGCAGCAGCTATACCAAACAGTGTATTACCATGTCTCTCTGGATCTTGTAAATCTGCTGTACATTTCCAACAGGCCCCAGCAAATACCTTTGTTAAATGGATGGGAAAAGTCGCACATCACTCGATGTGCTTTGGTCCTGGCTTGCAGGACCCCTTTTCTGCCAAAACAGAGCATCATTTTCTACAGCAGCTCTAGTGCACAAGACAGCCTGCAGGTTTCTATGACAGCTGCAGACACTGTTACAGGCTCAGCCATAAAGCACACAGCCCTGGGCTGTGTAGTCAGGGTTAGCCAGGGCACAGAAATGCTTTTTTCCTTGCTAGCAAACAGCAGCAAAGCTCTCACTGTGGCAGCCTGTCTGCCTGGCCATGTGTGTCCATCGGGGCTACAGGGTGAGCTCCAGAATCCAAAGCAAGCGAACTCAGTAGTTACCTTCACAGCTGAATTACATCCAGGGGGGTTTTATTGAAGTCCAAGTCTATGTCTGCCCAGTGTAGGACATTCAGTCATGGTTTTCTCATCCTTCCTGGCCTCATTAGCACAGAGCTCCTGCTGTGGCTGGTGTGGAGACACAAACAGCACGTGGCAAACACAGGAGCTGCCTCTACAGACAGCAGCGTTCAGATCCCCATCAGGATCTGGATGAAATAAATTTAAAGCACTTCAGTGGCACTTGACCTCAGCCCACAACAGGTGAGGATCTGCCTTCAGGATGTGCTAAGGGTGTGGTTTCAGCAAGAGCCTTGAGGTGACCGGTGCACTCCGCGTTTGCTGTTGGCAGGAGCCCATCTGTACCCAGCTTCCCTCACAACATCCCATTTTCATAAGCACATCTCTATTGCATAAACACAACCCATAAACCAGTCTCAGAGATAAAGGCTTCCCTCCTCAGGTGCTTTTATCATTCCCAATCCCTTTAAGAAAAACCATGAAGGATTCATTTTACCCATCAATTTGGATTACATTCTCCTTTTATCAACATCTTCTCCTTAATGACTTTGGCCATTTACTTTGCAGGTCTGCTCAGATACCAGAGAGCTGAGCTTTCCTCACTGAAAACTTCAAAACACTGTTGAGAAGAAGGAAAATTCACCAGTCATGTGCTGGACTATTGCAAGAGAGTCATCAATTATGCAGGTTTTGGAATATGTTACGCTACCCACAGCTGTTTGATAGCTGGGAGATATGATTTATGAGAACAGCCAAGATTCAATTACTGATTTGCCATAAATTATCTATACAGTCCTTTCATCCTATGCCAGGTTATGAAGGGCTCTGATGAGCTGAGGGGAATGAAGACGGGGTCCTCTGACCGTGAAACGAACTGGGGTTTTCAAAGAGAAATCAAAAGGAAAGGAACAACAAGCAAAGTAGCACCAGTGGGAGGTGTCGGACTTTGGATTCATGAAATTGGACTGTCATTCCCAGGCAGGTGCAGGAACACTTAGTACAGATGCACTGATCGAGCCAGTTTTCAGACTATCTGTCTATTTGTCCTTGACTTCTTATCATGTACTGTGGGAGAGGAAGATATGGCTAGAAGGAAATAGTACTTTTTGCTGCATCCTATAAATCTGTAAATATTACTGAGAGGAATCACTTAAAAAGTGCCTGGGAAATTTTAGGTGCATGCACCAACTTTAGCAAGGATCTTTTCAGAATAGAAAAAACATGACTGGTCCTTAGGAATAATAACAGCAGTTTAATAGAAGCTGACGTTGTAGAAGAGTTGAAATGACTGTTAATCTTGTATGAGGCAATACTGACCATGAAATACCAGAATATCTTTGGTTTAGGAAGTATTTGGGAATCCCACCTGGAAATTGGGAATGAAATGGGAAGGAATTGCAGGAGCAAACCTTCTTGTCATTCCACTGAGACAATGGTTCTGTCCAAGGCTCTTTCCTGCACACAGCCAGTCAAGGACACCATGATGCTGCTGTTTACATTTATTTTCCCTTTGCCTTTTCCAGTCAGCCTGAAAGGCAGTGAGTCCACATCTCTGACAGGCACCACCCATTTTATCACCACTCTCATTTCAAATCTGAGATTTTTAATCTGCTCTGTGGCAGCTGAAAGCAGAAAACTATCTACTTAGAAATGAAGCACACCATCCAGAGGAGAACAAAACAATCCTCTGACCACACTTTAAAAGATTAAAAAAAAAATAAAAATAAAAAGACAGACAAAAGAAAAGTTAAATATGAAATTCTGGTAGGACTTCTCTGTATACTCAGGGGTGTACAGAAATAAAGAAATAATCTTTGCTGATGGAGACACACCTCTTAAGATCAGTATAACTACACTTGAAGCTTGGGCTCCTGACTTGGGCACCTGTTTCATTCTCTAGAGTTAGATACTTGGATTCTCCCTGCTCCCACCACTGACCTTCCTCCCTCTAAAGAAAAGTCACACTTATTCTTATCAGGAGTCCACCTAACAAGCTATGGGAAACTGAGGTGAAAATATGAGTGTACTCTCCATTCTATAGATCTTTAATTTATTTTTCTCTCCTTTCTTGTATCCCCCTTCCCCTGACCCCTTATGGGCCATCCCCAGGAATGTAACAGAGGCACAGCAGCCCTTTGATCCTCTGGACCCAAACTAAGGTGACACCTCATAGACGTGCCTCTAAAACTCCAGCCAACACTTTCTCATCCTCAGCACTAACGAAACCAACCCTAAACAGCATCAGGAAATAATATGGTTCTCATTTTCACGTACAAGTGGGTTCCATAATTCAACAGCAAAGCACTCACTCTCCATTCAACCCCATGGATCTCTTCCATGTGAGGACAGCAAAGTCATCACATCAAAAGTACGCAGCAGTCACATGCTATGGGAGGCTGATATATTTTGCTGGAAGGGTCCTAGGGCAGGGAAGGAAGCAGAGCATTGAAAACAGAGGGATTTCAAGGTTTCTAACTCTCTTCTGTATTTCGTCTGGATTTGTCTTTTTTTCCCCATTTCTTTTATTTTCTGCCACTCTGTGCCACCTCCTCCCACGCTCACAAGTGAGTGGGAGAAGGAGGCCAAAGCAAGCAGTTGTTTGTCCGCTTGTTTTAAAATAAGAGAGTGAAAATGGATGTGGTTCCTTGTTTGTGAAGCAAAAGCTCAGTCTGGGGCACTGCTATAATGGAGGGAAATGCATTTTATTAGCCTGGTTACAATCCCTTTACCTAGGGCTGGTTATTACACATCTATCCCCTTAATTGTGCAACCTGCTATATGGACAAATAACAGGTGAGGCCCGTAATGACAGGTTGTTACAGTCCAGAGCACTCGACTGGCAAAGTGATTCTCACAGAAAATTGTCTCTGCTCACCTGAGTAAACCCTGTGAGGGCTCTGAGGCGCTCAGGGAGCAGCATCAGTCAGGCTGTGTGCTCAGGATGCAGCTGCCACATCAGGGGTCACTCTTGGCACTGCAACAGGTACAGCCCAAATGTCACCATCAGCCCAGGGAGGGACAAACCTGCCCCAAAAGAGGCTCTGAGCTCTGGGAAAGGGGAGCAGAGGGGGAAATGGCCCACCTCAGCTCACAGTGTCAGGTTTAAGCTGTGGAAAACTCTCATCTGTACTCCAGCAGCTTCATCACCACATAGCTCATGAGATACACGCTCAGGAGAGACTTCCAAGCAGTTGTTGGAGTCACAGCTCTGGGATCTGGCAAAGAACAGTGGCTGGTTCCTCAACGGGTGTAATTTTTTTGATGCGCCTTCTCCTCAGACATTGTACTGTGGAGCATTTTACTGACTGAGGAGACTTTGGCCAGCACACCCCAATGCTTAATTCTTAAGATTAAGATCCATGGTTTGCTGATCCAGCGCTAGTTCCCCAGGTCTCTCAGGGGAACAGCACATAACACGAAAGCCCTTCCTTGGGATGACCAGTCAATGGACTGCTTCAATCTCCCTTATTTGCCAGGCCTTTTGTTTTCTTCCTGTAAATGTCTGAAATAATTAATTTAAAATTTAAAGACCAAAGTTACTGTAGTGTGCCCAAAATAATAAATGTCTCAGATTTTCAATTACCCTAAATGTAGAAGTGTTGGATGCCATTTCTGTATCTAATGCGTCACACAGAACCATTACCCCACTATCCATTAATTATCACAAGGTCAGCATATTCTCTGGTGTCTCTTCACGACTGCACAATGAAAAAGCACTGCCTCTGCTGTGGGTAGAGCCCACTTCTAGATATACAACCAGACTCTGGCTACCTAGAATGGTCAAGAGAGCAGTACTAGACTTTGGGGATAAACATATCTGCATAGAAGAGGAGAAGAGGGCAGGTGAGATTAAACTGCCTAAACAAGAAACAGAAAAACACATTGCTCTAGGGAGATGTGCAAGTGAGCCTTAAATACACCAAAGAATGGCTATAAAAACAGAAAATGAAAGATTGCTTTCATCCACAAAAGATTTCAAGAAATAGGGGGAGGGGGAAAGTAGGAAAGAAAATAGCAGAGAAAACAGAAATGATAGTTAGGTCAGGTCTAGTCCCTGTCTGTTCGTACCTCCCACCAGCACAGCCAAGATGTGCTGCCTCTTGGTGGGCTCTTGAGCATGGAACACATACAAGCTCCCTCCTTGAAATCACCCCTCCCACAAGGAAGAATTGACTGGACAAAGGCGGGAAGGAGATTGAGGAAGAGGTACAGTTTCACTCCCAGCACAAGACCTTCCCCCACACTCTTACAGATATGGGATGCATTAATCCAGCTAACCCTGCCACCCCCTCCATTTTTGTCAAAGTTTTGTCTGCTTCTGTCTCACCCTGTTTCTCCAAAGACTCTCAAGAGCTTTATATGGTCCCCAGGCTCCAGCTGCAATATGGCCTTTCTGGCACCACAAATGTGTAAACAGCCCATTCTCTCCTCCTGCCCTTTGTTTCCCCACCTTCCCTGGGCTTCCTCGGCCTGGCTTTCATTTTCAAAGATTCTAGAGGTAATATTTTATTGTAATGGGTTTTATTATGATGATGTACAACACCCTTAAGTGCTTTGGTGAAGGAAGAAGGAAAGGTTGTGCTATAAATAAAATTCTCATCTGTGATCAAAAGCACACAGATGATGGATGCCTTTGGGTGACTGCACACATGTACCTACAGGAAAATCCTTCACTGGGTGGGAGCTGCATGGGAAAGAACCAGGGTCATTGTAAAGATGAGGGCATTTGGCTGTGGTTTGCTTCCACAAGGAGTAAGCCAACTAATCTGTGAGCCAACAAGTGAACAGGAAGAACCAGCTACAAACAGGCTGTTTGTGGTGTCTTTTCTGCTGGGGATCAATATAAATGTTTCTGTTTCCATGGCATCTTTGAGTCTGTAGTTCACCAGGCTAATTAACTCTTGTGCCCTGTCAGGGTCTTCTGCCCATTCAAACTGGTCAATACACCTGCTAGAATCATTCCCCAGTGTTACAGCTCTCAACATGCCACCAACTGTTTTTTAAAACAGGGTTAACTGGTGTAGGAGGTGGAAGAAATTCCTACAGCAGGAGGGAAAGAGACCAAAGAAAGTTTCCAACTTTTGAAATTATCCTTTGAGCTACACTATGAATGAAGGGAACCAGGGAAAGATCATGACATGGAGAGGAAACAGATACTTAATAAAAAACAGAAAGGGTACAGAGAATAACAGAAGATGGGGAGGGTTATCTATCCTGCAGCTTTAGAGACAGTATTAGCATCTTGTTGCCTAATGAGCCATAGATGTAACAGATACACCATGAAAATAAAAGAGGGAGGGAAAAGCAAGCATCAATAACACAGGAAAACAGCCACAGAGGCTGCTGTTAAGCAAATATCACTTCCCTCACGTTCTCTGAGTCTTCCCAGTCAGCTGCCCTCCTGCCTTCCCAGATGTTTGTTCTCTCTCCTCTAGCACTTCATATCTGCAACCATTTGGTTTTCATTATATCCTGGGGCTGGCAGCAGCCAAAGGGCAAAATTCAAGAGCAGCTCCTCAGGAATCCTTTGCAAGTGTTAATGTCTCCTTCTCACAGTGCAGAGGGATGGTCTGGCCTCACCGAAGTTGGGAAGAGGAGGGACTGGAGTGCAGGGACACAGTGATGTTCACCTCTCAGTATGTCATGGGTGGGTTTTCATGCTCAGGAAAAGCAAAAAGACCGATCCCTGTCATCCTGGGTCAGCACCACCATGTTTGGTGAGACAACCCTCTGGCTTTGCTAATTCACAGAAGCAACACCAAAGCTTCCAGAACAACATCCACCATCCTTAGCAGTTATTTTACCAGCACAGTTTTTAGGTAAGAAGCTGGGACAATGACAGCAGTGCCAGTCAGACAGAGGGCTGCCACTGCCCTATCTTCTTACCTAGAAACCTTTGCCAGTAACTTGGACATAAAATGTAGCTGGTTCTCAGATAAACTACCTTTGCTGTCTTTTTGGACACAAAAGGATATGCTCTAGTCTGTTTCTTCTCCTTCCCTGTTTCTTTCTCCTTCCTTAACCCATCAGTCCCTACTCCTGTCTTTTTTTTTTTCATCTGCAGCTCTTGCACCTGCCTTCAAGGTTTATTCCTTTCCTGCGGGATTATTTGGAAGTTTGCTTGTGCAGGGCGAACAGCATTTCTGTAATAAAGCCTCAGCCACATTCCATTAGTGTCATTTCCATCTGCAGAAGTGAAGTGTCAGCTAATAAAAGGTAGCACAGACCCCTTGGGCAAGATAAAATGAGAGAGCAAGAAAGGGGAAAAAAAAAGATCTACTGTCAGAGATGGAGAAATGATAAATGTCTTTTCAGAAGCAGAAGCACCTGGAATAGGAATAAGGAGCACTGAGAGAAGGGGAGGGGAAAGGAAGAAGGGGGGTATATTATCTTTGCTAAGAAAGCTTTGTTTTTGAAAAGTCTTACTGAGTCAAAAATCACCTGCTACCCATCTTCTCTGTATGCTAAGGGCAGTATCCAGCCTGGCTGCAGGGAGTCAATAATGTTCAATTATTGTTTGCAAGCAGCAGAGGCCTGGGGGAGCCACGAGGGCAGCATGGCAGGGTCCAGCACAGCTCCCACAGAAATCCACCCAGGACATGCCCAGGCAGCTCTGCTGAGCCTCATCCCTCCGTGGGGATGAGAGTAGACAGGGGTGTCACTGGCTGTGTCTGAGCTGTGAGACCCAAAGGCATTTCTCAGCAGCCAGACACAAGTTTGTCTGTCTAAGCTGTTCCCTGACCCCACGTCAGATGTCCAACAGGGTCCCCCGTCCAGATGATCCGAGGACAAGCCCCTCAGGGTCCATCACAGGGTGCACCTCCCTTGCAGCTCAGGGGCACATTTATGACCCATTTGGTCCCTGTCTGCTCCCATTAATCAGAAGGGAGGTGACTGCAATGCTGCTGTGGCCTCAGTGCTGTCCACCAGTCCTCACCAGTCCCACATGCTGTGCAGTGAAGCAGACACATCACCCGTCTCTCCATTGCACCCTTCCCCCTGGACAAGGACAGAGAGGCCCAGATACCACAGGAAGGAGAAAAAGAAAAAAAGAAAAAAGAAAAAAAATCAAGTTTAGTCAGAAACAAGGGCCCATTTTATTTCTGCAACTAGAACTCATCTCCCTGAACTCAGATTATCTTTGTCTGGGCTTCAGTTCCGGAGCAGTCTCAGCTCTCTGCTGGCCTTATCCACAACATGCAAGCTTTCCAGGACCAGATCAACTACTACTCAGTGCCAGTAGCTCCCAAATCCATTAGAGAAACCCAACCATAACAGAGCATCTCTGATTAGAGTTATGCCAGTGCAGCAGCTCTTAGTGCCATAATCATGTTAGCACAGGCAAACATGATCCGTAACAAGGGCCAAGTGTGCCATACCCCAGAGCTGCCAGGTATCCTGCTAGGCCACTGAAGGTATTGGCAGCTGGATGACAACCTTCAGGCTCTCTCCACTACCCTGAGGAATATGATCAGTCCAACAAAGCCCAAAGGTTGTGCTCATGAGGTTTTCCTGTGCAGTGATTTGCACGTCAGCCATAAAACAGGCAATACACATGCATGCACATGTATAGTTTTTCCTCAAAGTATTGGCCAAAACTTGTTTACTTCCGCCCTCAGAAACAAGAACCATTGCTCAATCTGTTCTTAAACTGATCAGAAGTATGTTATTGTCAACATTTTGGAAAGCAGTCACCTTAGACAAAACCACCATGTAGGTAAATATAGAAAGCTGTAGTGTTTACAGGCCTCAGGTTCTCATAGTTGACCACCAAAAAAAACCCCATCATGATTAAAAATTAGAGACTTCTTTCTTTATTTGAAATGTAAATGTTAGCACCTGGTAGCCACTGCTCCTCTCCTCACTGCTTTGATTACATATAGATTTTTTTTCCTGCATCTGTATAGAAGCATCATCCCTGGGGGGCACGAGGAGGGTTTTTAAGCCTGTGACAGATAACCATGTCCCTCCAATTTCCTGGCTAAAAGCTTCCTAAATTCACGTAGCTGAGCACTCCAGGGAGCCAACTGGATAGCAGTTTGCTTAATAAAAGTTGCTTTCACACAAAGATCTAAATCCTATTTTCCAAGAACTGCCAGGGGATTTTCAGGGTGTAATCCACCTATTGCTGACCCTCCACAGCAAAGAAACTTCTCTGTTGCTGGGTGGGTTTTTTTTTTCATTTGAGAACAAGACAGGCTTTTCCTGGTGGTGCTGGGAGAGGGGAATGTGGGAGCACCTGAGGACTGCCACAGGCAGAGGAAAAAGGTTGGGCAGTTTTTTCTGTGTCTGCTGCACAGCCAGTTATCAAAGACAACAGGATAGAGAACAGATCTTTGAAGAGGCTGCAATTCTCTGAAATTTTGCTCAGGGAAATGGTTGCCAGGTTCAGCATGGAAGTCTGAATCAAGAGACAGGTATCTGAAGGACCTTGGGAAGCCCTTTTTGCTGTTTTAGAAGCATTCTCGTATGATCCTATCACTGTACAGAGCATCTGAACTGCTCTCAAGCAAGCCCTGGGGATTCCCAGCTGTGCTGAGATGCCTCCCTTCTGATGTGAAAGTGCCACTATCTCACCCTCCTGCCATCACAACCAGTCACCTGGGTAAAAATGAGGCTGGTATGACAGAAATGATTAAAGCTTGGAGCAAATATCCATCAATGATTCAAAATATTTGAGGAAGATTTGCTCGTCTCTGGGGCCTAGAAAACCATCTTGTACAAGGCTCCTTTTCCCAAGAAGAAATTCACACTGGGCCTTTAAGCCTTCAAAACCTATGCAATGGATTATTAACAAATGTGAGTGGAAGGGTAGCTCAGTTTAATGTCACCTTTGTATATACACAGGCTTCCATCCTTTCTTCACAGAAAGATTATCCTCCCCACAGATAGATGCTGGAAGTCATCCAAGAATTTAAGAACATTCTTTCATTCACAGGTGTTTTTGGAGCTTACAGCAGCAGTGCTTATTCTGGAAGATGATGAGGGAGAGAATTGCCTTGGCCCTTCAATCAGCTTTTGCCCATTTCACATTAAATTGCTATCTGATAATACTCAGTACAAACTGGAACACTCTAACGCAAACACAAGTGGCTCCAGCAGCCAGAAGAAACACTAATGACACAAATTAAATGGAAATACACTGAAGCATGCAGTGCACATCACTGTCCTGGGGGACAAGCTGAATGTGAGCCAGCAACATGCCCCATGGCAAGGAGGTCAGCAGCACCATGGGCTGTGCCAGGCAGGGGATTGCCAGCAGGTCGAGGCAGATGTGGTCACTCCCTTCTAGTCAGCACTGGTAAGACACATCTGGAGTCCTGTGTCAGTGCTGGGCTTGCCAGAACAAGAGAAACGTGTCCAGCAAAGTGCCAGGCAGATAACTAAGGCACAGAGCACCTGATGTACAAGGAAAGGCTGAGGGAGCTGGATTTGTCTAGCCTGGAGAAGAGAACTCTCAGGGAGACCTTATCAATGTGTGATACCTGATGGAGGTCATAAAGACAACAGGGCCAAACTCTCCTAGGTGGTGCCCAGAGTCAGGACAAGAGGCAAAGGACACAAATCTAAATACAGGAAAGGAGTACCTGCTGTGGTTCTTGCCTCCTCCCAAACCAATATCTCATGTGGCAGCATGACCATGGCATTACCACCGGAGACAACATCTCCATTTCTCACCAAGCCATTTCCCTGTGCTCAGAGACAAGGATGGGAAAGTCCCTATTCTCCTTGCTCAGAGACCCAGGGCATGAGGTTGAACACACCAACAAAGTTCACCAACAGCAGACAGAGAGGGAGAATATTTGAAAATGCATTTAGCTGCTGACAGCAGCCTAACAAAGGATCACTACAAAGGCATGCAGAGACTGTGGCAGGGATGCAGTGAGTTAGTCTGGGACTGAGAGACCTTAGTTACAACACTGGAGCTGGAATCTATAGAAGGGGAAAAAATATGACCTGACTGAGTGATATCTATTCTGGAGGGACTGAGGAAGGAAAAGAAACTACAAAGCTACTTAAAACTGTATCAAACACACAGAATGAGGACCATGAGCTTAAAGATGTGGAAAGGTCATGTCACAAAGGAGCAGAGGTGGAAATCAAGAGAAGCAAAAATAAAACAAGTGCAATGGAGAGAGCAATAAGAGAGAGAAGGATAAAAAAGCTGGACAAGAATATTGACAAGTCAAAAACATTGATTCTGTGCTTCCTTAGCCAATAAGGTTGGCACTGTGGGATCTGGGGAGATGGAGAAAGTTCAGAGAGGCCATCTACTGCTCCCTCTCCTCCAGACAAAGGCGAGGGAGTGCTCCCACATATACAAATACTGCAATGACTCTGCAAACCAACTCAGGTTTTTTACTGTCATGACAACTTTTTAATGGCAAAAAAAGACTGCCTGTGCCACCAGGGTTTTTTTTTCTTTCCTCACTTATTCAGCCCCAGCAGAGCCTCACTCAGCTCAGATATACCCTCAACACCTTTAGCAGCCCATGTTTCCCATGTGAGTGCCTAAACCAAAGAAAGAGAAGGGAGAAGAAATCCACAGGATTTTGTTCCCTGGAACAACTATATTGTCTTAAAGCCAGTGTCAAGTAAATGACATACGCTGCCTTTTCCAGCCTGAGAGATGACCTCCTCTTTCCTCTTCGTTTATTTCATTAGCTCTAAACTATTCCTGTTGACAAGACATTTGAAAGCAAATTGCCAAAAAGCTTCAACTGCTAACCCCAGCATCTGATTCCCCAATAGGACTCAGTGCCCAGTCTGATTCTCATCAAGACATGACCTGTAGGCACAACATCCTAACCAAGAAACAGTGAGAGGGAGAGGCAGTTCATAAAGCAGGAGATACTTCAGACAAAAACCCCAACTTAGTAGATTCTTTTCATTTAGAGGCAACTTCATTTGGACCCAAAAAGTAGATAGGAAGTAACAAATACAGGGTATATGCAGGGGGTGAGAACATGTGTGTCTGCTATTATCCCATGACAGTGTCAGGACAAAACTTTGGAGAGGGTTTTAGCCACAGCTGGAGAAAATGCTGCCCCAGCAAATCCCAGCAGTGAGAAAAATTAATTAGCTGCTGTTAAGTCAGCTATAAGCACACACAGCTCTGTGCACATCCAACCTTTTATCATTACCACTGAATCACAACATAATCTGCCACCATAGCCTTCCCAGACCAAGGCCAGGACTGAAATAGTAGGGCCCCTGGCTGTGGCGACCAAGCTGCCACTGCGAATGTACACAGGAAGGCTGAGACAGCCAAGAGCTGAGAGGAAACTCCACAGCCTGGTCAGAGGGATCACTCTTCCAGAGAAGGTTTTTGACTGGGGTAGGTGCAATGGAAGGACCGTGAGAGTAAGAGGTATCCAGTGTGGAATAGGGAGAAGGAGATGAGTTTCAGGTTGAACAGAGTATATTTTCAGGAGAGCCGAAGTCAGAAGAGCCACACATGGAGGTCAAACCCAGGGGACAGTAAGTGAGCTGCAGGCTGGCTTTGACTTGCAGATGCCCCAGGCTGGAGCTGAGACATATTTGCAGATTTGATCATGAGATCAAAGCACACTGAGAACTCAGCTCAAGCCCTTTACAGCTAAGGGAAGACAAATCTCTCTTGCCAGTGACAGTACACTACATGCTATAGTTTTGAGCCTGACTACAGAATTGCCTCCTCTTTAGAAGAGAAAGACTGACAGTCCCTTCTGATTTGGACTGCATTGGGTGGGAGTCACAGGGCTGTTCCCAGCCACTGGCAGCCTGGACTGCACAGTACCAGGATGTGTGTCCATTCACTGTTGGGTAACATATGAATGTTGCTCTACATAGAATCACAGAATCACTAAGTTTGTAAAAGATCTCCAAGATCATCGAGTCCAACCTTTGACCAAACACCACCATGCCACTAAACCACAGCACTAAGTGCCACATCCAGTCATTTCATGAACACTTCCAGGGATGGTGACTCCACCACCTCCCTGGGAAGCCCCTTCCAATGCTTAACCCTCTCAGTGAAGAAATTCTTTCTGATGTTCAACCTGAACTTCCCTTGGACATCTTGACATGCATCAGGAGTCTTCCAGACTCACAGCGTATGACTACTGGGCCCAGAGTGGGTTCCCCAAACTTCAGCTTTTTCTTGTTGTGTTGCTGAGGGCATTTAGTTGAAAAGTTGTTTAGTTTTTTTTAACACTTCCTAGGCAGGTAAAGATGGGCTTCAGGAACAGCAGCTGCCTGTTCACCATGTCCTGCCCCTCTTCTTCCCCTGCTATCTAACTCCGTGCACCTCTGTTGGAGGCAGCTGTCCAGCTCAGCCCTCCACCAGTGTGTAAATGTGCTGACATGCAACGTGCACATTCCCCCTGCTCACAGGAAACATGCTGTGTAATGAAAGAGTCTCCCAGCAGGAGGAACAGAACTTGCCAATTACCTTGGCACGCACCATGGGATCAAATGGGGCAGGAGCATAGCGGTAGGTACAGCGAAGCTGAGCTCTCCTGCCAGCCCCTGTGCTCTGCTCACTGCTGCCTTGTAATGAAGTCATTTTGGCCTGGAAGACACGCAGCAGATGGGCTGTCGTTCAGGGGCTGCCGTCTGCACCATCCGTTCCTTGGGGTTCGAACTTATTAAGGTCGGTGTTTTACAAACGCAATCAAGGCGGAGAGCTTGAGAGGTATTATGACAGCAATAAAAGTGTGTCCTGCCTCATCAGCACTTTTGAAAAATTAGTTTAAATTGTCCTCAGCGGCAAACAGCGTTTAGTGCTGCTCAGTGCAGGAGAGGGAGGCAGGGAAAAGAGACTACACAGGGTTTTTAAAAATAAAACTCAGGGCAAGTTTGGCACAATGAGTAAATCACAAGCAACTGTCTTCCCACAGTGCTCCACTGCATGAAACTCCTTCCTGAGATAAATCAGTGCCACATCTAGGCAAACACAAAAGCTGTGCCAGCTCTTGCTGCAGAGTGTACCTTACTCCAAGATATTAGAACCAGTACCTCCATCTCTTCAGAGAATTGCAGTAGCTCACCTTACACTGCACCATGCAGACACACGGTGGGTTTGTTGTTTGTAACACAACCACAGCCACCCACCATATTCCTAAGTGCCTGATATCACTGTATCATCATTCCTATTTTGCATCTTTTTTCCCTGCTCCTCTCTCAAGGCCTCACTGCAGTGCAAACTCCATGGTAAACCTTAAAAATCAATTCCAATTACAGAACTTCATTTTCCCCCCACCCAAAATATTTTGTTTCTAGACAGACATTCAAATTCTGCTCCAAAGTCTTTTTTTTCTCTTCCTTTCTTCTTTCAAACAAAATTGTATCAGATGATTTACAAATCTGTGTAAGGGTCTGGGAAAGAAGGAGGGAGGAACAATATCTATTCTCACATCTTTTCTTAAAATAGCAAAACAGACAAAAAATTACTAAACTAAATAGCATCGTGCAGTGAGAAAAATGCCTCGAGGCTTGAAACTAAGCAGCATGGCCCCAAAATACCAGTTTGATTTGGCTGGAAAAAAAAAGAGCAGCTGAAACACAGAGAAAATAATTCTGCATCAGCTCTCCAGAGCATCCCTCCACAGCAACTGATCCAGCTCCCTTCTTGCAGGGAGGAGAAATCACACCCCTGTATTGACCTCACTGTACACTCTCCCTGCCAGCCCTTATAAGTTCATGGTCTACTGTCCCTGGGCTGCTGCTGGGCCAATTTGCATGAGGCAAACTGTAAATGTCACACAGAAACACTCACAGTGGTATTCTCCCAAAGCAAATAAAGCATAGGACCAGTAAGCAGAGAAAATTACCCCCACAGAGCAGTCGTTAATCAGCCACATTCCAGACCTTTTGCAAGTTTTGTTGCCTTACAAGTATTTCACAGATTCAAAGGATTGCTTTAGACAAAATCCTTTTTTCTTTTTTAGACAAAATCCTGTTGTTGGAAGGGACCCACAAGAAGTTAAAATCATTATGGTACAAAGGATACTGTCACCCCGATAACACAAGACAAGGGACACCGCCCTCTTGAAGTAGAAAATAAAAGGATCACCTTCCCTGTCATTAGTAAAAGGTTGGAAAGTTACATAATCACAGAATATTCTGAGTTGGAAGGGACCCACAAGGATCATCGAGTCCAACTCTAAAGTGAATGGCCCACAAAGACTGAAACTCTCACAGTGGCTCAGGTAATGCAGAGTAAGATGGGAAAACTGTGTATTAGTGCCTTGTGACCAATCTCTCAAGGCTACACACAGTCAACCAGAAAGAAAGAAGGTGTTTAATATGATCCTGGCAAGGATCAAGACTACCTTGGATAAATCCTTTACTCACCTGCTTCCTGGAAGTTGTTCTTCCAGATCAGTGATATTGTGAGTGAGGTTTACAGTGGATATTTTTTCCCCTCTCAATGCAAGATCACTCAGCTCTGCCAGACACAACTCCAGTAGAAGAGACAGAGCTAAGGAAGTGGATGCACTACAAACTTCAGCCTGGTGGTCTCAGGAACAGGCTGAGACAGTGAAAGGACAAGCTGGAGTGTGGTAGGATGGGTCCACACCATCCCTCCTATCAGAGGGAAGACTAATTTCCCCCTAATGCATCTGAGCAAGCCCAGAATGTTGATCAGCTTATCTTCTCACCCATTTCTTCATTAGTCTTTTTCTTCAAAAAACTCAACTCTACCTCTTTCATACCAGCCTTCCTTGCTCTGCTGTCCCAAGGCTCAGTGTGTACCTAAGCTAAAAGCCCCTGAGAGCACATAAAGGCACAGGATTAGATTTCAGCAAGCAGTAAACTGAGATTGTGATCAAGATGCTGCACTTTATGCAATAGAGTGCTGGATAAGTGATCACACAAAGCCAGTCCCACACTGCAGTGCATATTACAACAGTGCAATTTGGGTAATGTTGAACCATGCTCTGCTTTTACGGTTTTTCCCTCCACAGTATTCTGATGTCCAAGTTAAAGAAACAACACAGACAACAGGAAAGTGAATTTCAGGGTAACTGGACAGGAAAAGAAATAAAGAAGAGGGAAATATGTGTATGTGGCCTGGAAGCTATTCACCAACCTTTCAGTTTTCTTTCTGGTGTGTCTGAGGTTCCCAAACGTCTATTTCAGGAAAACAAAAAAACCAAAAAAACAGAGAGCAACTAATCCATTCCATTTTCCCCCAGAAATTCCCAACATATAAATTTGGCACAAACCCTCTTCATGGAGCTTCTGTACTGCCTTCAGCAACCTCCTTGTGTCTCTGGAGACATTCAGCTGCACCAAAAGGCTCTTCCAGTACAAGAGCCTCAGCCAAGGAAAAATAATTTCCTTGTGTCCTTCCTATCCCTCACTGTCACACTCTAAGCAAGAAAAAGCTTGGCCCAGAAGATGTTGCTGTGAGGAAGGAGTTTAGGCAACACAAGACTGATTCAGCAGCCTGGCACCTCACACAGAAGTGCCGGGCAAACATGACCTGTATTTGTTGGGAGAGAGGAGACTCGGAGGTGACCGAGATAAAACATAACTCTGAAGAGAATTTATGAGATGATACAAAACTATTTAGGGCTATGTCAAATGTGGGAGGCAGGTGGCATAAATGAAAAAGCTCAGGAAAGGTCAAGCCTGGGAGGAATTGAGCGAGAATCTCTTCACGTAGGGAAGAACTGATCTGAAACGGGCTCTTGCCAGAGGCAGCAGGGAAGGAAAATCAAGTAAACAATTTTGAAGGAACTGGAGGATAGAATTCATCTCATTTTAAGCATCAAAAAAATGAAGTATGTAACCTAGGCTTGTCATCCAAGCTCTCTCAACAGCGGAGAGAGAGAAAGACACTTTAGAGGGCGAGAAATCCTGGCTATCTGTGAAAGTGCCTGTTAGCATGGATCCAGGAACTGGCTCAGAGATGAGGTGAGGAAAATCCAACCTTAATCACTGCAGAGCTCCTGAGAAGGCGACAAACATTTGCCAACATGAATTTAATGAGGTGTCTCCTTGGAGTGGCACCCCACCAAGCTTTAACAGAGACTATGTGGATGTGAGGCTGGCCACATGCCACGTTCAGCTAATCTGGCAAAACTCAGCAAAAAAGCAAAACAAAATGGTATTTACTAGCCTTTAAATACCTGGGGTTTTATTGAAAAACAGATGGAAAAATACAAGGAAAGATGATGAATGCTAATGCAATAAATGAAGAAAATATATTACCTTCGATTCCTCTTTGCCTGGATCTATAGTAATTTCAGAAGGAGATTAGGTTATGAGATAAATTTTGTTTTATTCCTAATAAAAGAACAATGCTACATTTTTTTGACAAGTGTTCTTCAATATGCCACCTGGGTAGTTCTAGTAACAGGTAATAAAAATGAAATATGATAGGATTCCTAAGAAGATCCCAGGAGTTAACAAGGGAAACAATTTCATAGCTCTTCCTTAGGAGGTACCTAGATTTCCCTGGGATAACAAGAAAGCTTTAATCAGTCCCTTTGTGAGTTGTGTGGGGTAAGTTTTCAGGATGTGGCTTTATACCTGTCTTAGCTGGAACTATTATTTAAGAACCAGCAAAGTAAAATCAGAGCCTATAGCTGAATGAAGGCAAACTGCCTCTAGAGCTGAGCAACAGTGGGAAGTGATGGAGAGGGGAACACAGAGGGGAAGACAGGGTGACTTTTATTCTGAGCAGCAAAGGCTCAGCAGCTGCAGTTATCCTGGGTCTAGTTCTAATTTAATCTATACAGACATAAACATGGTTTTTGCTCTCTCTGACCCATGGACTGAGCCTGGTTGTAAACTCACACTGTTTCAAAAGCAGCTTGATCTTGCACAGTCTAAATTCCCTGTTCTCCATGGATTTACAGTTGTACAAAGCCTTCCATGGGATGTGATAAAAGCTGGCTGTGAAGAAGCAACCTTCTTGCAATGCTCAACCAAACCCTTCTTCTGTGTATTGACTATACATGAAGGCATCAAGCAAATAAAATGTATCAAGTCTGCTATTTCTTCTCCTAGATCAGCTTTTGTTGGCCTTTGCATTTTGTATATGTTTCTCCTTGCTTTTCAAACATATTTCCACCAATTTAACAGAGCTTCTCCACCACTAAACTTCTGCAGTATATATAAACTTCTCCACTCCAGTATAATGAGACTGCAAAGGAGCCAGGGGGAACCTCTCTTTGCTGTTGTCTGCAGCCAAGAGAACAGAAATGCTGTAGAAAGTGGCAGTGACTATGCAATGCATAAATCATAGGGAAAATATTGTCTCTCTTCCCTTTGCTCAGATCCCATATATCATCATGACTCAGTGCAGTTCTCCCAGTGGGGACCAATTCCAACTTTTAATGCACTTTCCATCTGACTCCTCCGTGACAACAGATGGGTCGCTGTCCTAAGATATTGCATTTTGAAAATAACATATTAAGCACCTCTGTGTTTTAGAACAATTTGGTTTGGGGACCCACTACTAATCCCATTTCAGTGCTTTGAGTTGTGCTTTTTACCACTGATGAAAGAAAACCCCTCCAGTCCAGTGGCTGTCATCCCCTCTCCACTCCTCTAGTTTTTCTGGTTATTTCACCAGTCTTCCTAGATGTGATAAATCATGTAAATTTAATTTAGAGATTATACCCCTGGCTTTGAAGGCAGACAAGGTTAGCTCTCTGCTTGTAGCCTGTAGCCTGTTAATCTTATAAAATTCCTCAGTTCCCAGTTGGCTGGAACTACTGTTGGGGGGTGGAGGGAGAGCAATATCCAGTCTATAAAGCGTTTTGGATTTTTGTTGGGCACTTGCAGATGGTATCCTGGCCACTGTCCAAACTCTTACTGCTGCATAAGGATAAATCCTGAAGGTTTTCATAAGCCCACTGTATTACAAACTTTATCTCAGCAGTACAAAGCTGGTGCTACCATTTCCAAACTCTTCCTAGTCTTTCCAATCCATTACAAATTTCTCTCAGGTACATTTTTCCAAAGACTGAACAGCTCCCAAGTCTATTGCACTAACTCCTTGTGCATGTTTGTCTGTGATCATTGCTGCCTCCTTTCTGTATGATTGGAGGCCAACACTCCTTTCCTAAAGAACAAGTAGATCTGCAGAGGAGATGCAAGAAATAGGGGAATTCCTGCCATTTATAAGAAAGCACCATTCCTTGCCTTCAAGGAGTTTTTGGCCCCAGGTTGAGGGTTGCAAACCCTGACCAAGCACATTATCCATGCAATTTTTCCTTTATCTATAAATTCCCTTTCTAAGGAAACATGTAGCACCAGCAGGGGATTAAAATCAGTTGTTTCATGAGCATCCCAGGTGGTTGTCTTTCATCTCCTTTCCTAATATTTCTGTTAGGCTTGGATAGTTTTTATTGGCATTTTTCTCTTTGCTCTTTCACACGCCTGAACAGTTCTTGGCTTTGGCAGGCACAGAAACAGCAGTTTTATGACATGCATTTTTTAATGTATCAAAACATGCTCTTTTGATTCATTTTTTAAAAAGCAAACTCCGCTCACCCAAGGTTAATAACTTGCCCACATCAGCTGGATGTAAGGGAGCTCCAGATGTTGCCGAGAATTTTTAAATAAAACTCTCATCTTTAGAAATCAGCAGGGTAAAAACAGCAGCTTCTTACATACTGCCTAAGCCTCAAGAAATTGCTGGACCCTCTGAGAGCTGGCCCGGTGTTCTACAGTGCTGACAGTTTGGCACATCCCACAGAAGTTCATATGAAGTTATGACAGCTATATGAGCTCAACAGTAGCTGCCCAGGCAATTCACATCACCAGCTTCCTTTAGCTTCCAGTATCACACACACAGGGAATGTGCTGAAAGCAAACTCAGACCTCAGACAACAAGCACGTAACACTCTCCTTATGCAGCAAGTCAGTATTTGCATATCCAACACAAGGAGGAAATTGCCTCCACTCAACAGCCTGTGTTCTCTTTGCTGGGTGAGTGACTGAGGTGGCACTTATGAAAAACATAATGGAGGGAGGGAACCATCATTTCTGCCAGCCCTGCTCCCTCAGGACTCCTCCAGGTACCCTGTCAGGGCAGTGCCCACTGCAGCTTTGCACGGATATCAGAGGAACAAGGTGATTCGCAAGTAAATGGCGTGTTATCTTTGGTCTTTCACACAAACTGAGCAATGTCAAGGGATTTTTATCAAGTTCTTTAGAACTTTAAATGCCCGAGTTTGACATCTCAGCTTGTTTCAAGCTTTACACACAAGAAGGTAAAAATCTTCTAGTCATTATTTTTTCCCTTCAATTCAACGAAGAAAATATTGGATGAGCAAAGCACATTTTGTTTCACTGTTTCCAAAGTGGATTTCTCTGGAATCTACCAATTTAATTTCACAGGTATCATGACTTACTTGAATCTGAAAGGAAGGACTTACCAGACAGGACTGGAAGGAGCATCCCATGGATGGGAGAAGGCTGTGATCAGAAGCAGTAGATAATTTTGCAGGTTTTGAGACTTGGTATTTTGCAGAGCACCCAAGGAACCCCGGTCAACAGCATCAGTAAGAGAAGAAGGGTGGAGAGCCTAGAAAGCAAGAGGAGGGCATTTTTCATTTAAATAACAACAAAGCAGATGGGAACTGGACACATATATCAAGCTTAGTCACAGTTTTAAACCAAGCCCAGGATACCACTCAGAGAATTGTTCAGGTTGGAAAAAACCTTTAATATCATCAAGTCCAACTGTTAACCCAACACTGCCAGATCCACCACTAAACCATGTCCTAAGTGCCACATCTACAAGTCTTTCAAATCCTTCCAAGGATGGTGACTGCACCACTTCCCTGGGCAGTCATTGCATCAGAAGGACAGCTCCTGACATCTTCACACTGCACAGCAATAGTGATCCAGATGCTCCCTAAACTAGGCTAATCCCAGATTTGTTTCAGAAAAGTTTTATGGATGTTATAATTCATTTAGTAACGAGGGAAGGACAATGCAAAAATCCCAAAGCCAGCAGAGACTGACTGGACAGTGCATTACTAGCCAAGAATGCCAAGAAATAAACATGACAATTTTTATCACAGCACATCACAACTTTTCATGGTAGTGCTTAGAACTCAGCCAGTTTTAGAGCAAAATTGTTCTCAGCTCCTCCTTTCTTGACTCAAAGCAGTTCTTGACTCTCACAGAATCCTTTGGAAAACCACTCAACCTTGCAGCTCTCACTGCTTCTTCTGTCTTCCATCCTTGTCTCCTTTTCCAGGGAGGAAAGTAAGAGCTTTGCTATCTGGGGAAAGCTTAACCAGATCATACAACTGAGTCAAGTTGTATTCTTTTCCCTTGACTTCACATTCAGCTCACCAGCAGCTGGATATGATGTCACCCATGAGGCAAACTGAGCAAGAACTGAAAAGTGGCAGCAAACTGTAAGGAGACCAACAGGACTGGGAAAGCCACCGTGCCCTGGGCTCCAGGGAGGCTCACAGGGGACCCAGAATTCACTCATGATGCCACCACTGTTGTGCAAGAAAAATAACCTCTCTTCTCCTAACACCCTGAGACTTTTTATTGACTTCAGTGTCAATAGAGCCAGAGAAACATTTAGAATCAAACCAAACCAGCCTTGCAAAATGCTGTGTTTTCTAACAGAGCAAATCACAAACTTCACAGAGGACTAAACATAGGAAAGGTTTCTATAAAGAAAATACCAGAAAATTGCGAAACCATCCTTTACAAAAATATTGAAAAGAAGACAATGAATCACATTAAACAGTCAAAAATTACTTTTAGATCCCTTACAGAGAGGGTACCATGACCTCAGCACTGAAGATATCCACAAAGCTGAAAGCAAAGTTAATGACTGCATGTTATCCAGCCACACTGAATTCCAAAGGATGTTTGCACAGGAAGATACAGAAGGAAGGGGAACAGCAGAAGCAGAAAAGAAATCCCTTGCCTAAAAGGCATCTCATATAGAAATATCATCTTGAAACTAACTCATGTTAATTTTCAAAGTGGACTTTTAAATAAGTGACTTAAAAAGTCTGGCATAAACCTGCCTCTTTCCAATTCAGCATTTAGAGGCTTTCACCTATGGAAAAGTTCTATTTTGAGTAGCAGCCCCGACAGCAATGAAGTTGAATAAGGATAAATTTAAATTAGTCAGAAAACCATCATGCCTAGATGAGAACAAGGTCCTTCCAGGAGGTGGTGTTTAACAGCCTCTGAGATTTCAGAAGGAAGGACACTGCTCTGCATTGTTCTTTATAGGAAAGTCAATAGACTGAAGAAAGACAGATTATTGTTCATTACATGGATAAGAGCTTTTATTTTAAAAGTATCATATTCACAGGGTATTTGAGGGTAAGTTGATGGCTTTAATTTCCCCTCTAACCTATTTCCAATTGCTGGGAAAGCATTCAGAGAACAGAGGTTTCCATGTGGATCCATGAAAATCACAGAGCAAAGGGAGTAGCACTTTCCCCCTCTGCCTTGAAACCACTCAGCCTTACAAAAAACAGCCTCATCCAGAATCCTGCATATAGCCATGACTTATCCACTTGCTATCTGATGGGAACAGAGCCTGTTCTAGGACAAAGTGTCCAGTGTTTCACAGAAACCAACATGTGAAGGTACCAATCCTTCATGCTGTTCACCCCTTCCAAAGAGCTCCCTGTGGCCTTTAATTCCCCTACAAGGAGGTACCAGAGGCTTTGTTTTAGCAATGACTCAAACAACTCACCCAGCACAGCAGTTTCAAGCAGAGTTTCAGAGTCTAGAGCCCTCCTGGGAACCGAGAGCAACACTCTGGACCAGGTGGAGAGCGGTACAAAGAGCCAGGTGGATGCTCAGTACAAAAGAAGCGAGCAGATGGTGGGTGAGGGAAGGCAAAAGGACTACATAAGGAAGAGATCACCTTATTTTGATTTTATTTTCCACCCAAACTTGCTGAATTTAATGATTTATCCCATTGCAGAAGGATGCAGTGCCCAGGTACAAGCTTCCTGGAGAAGAACTTGTGCTGCTGAGAGTCAGCTCTTGATGAGGTGATGTAGAAGCCAGTAAAAATTGTCACCCCAGTGGCCACACACAATTCCTAAAAACCTCTGCTACATATGAATATTTCACTAACCCAACACATGATTCTTGTAATAGATCAAAGTATTTATTTTGCCAAAACCAATTTCCTCAGTTTCTACCCTTAAAACACTGGTGTAAGGACACAGTGCTCAGAGTGCCTGTAAAGGTTCTGCTGGTGGAGAAAACAAACTGCCACAGGAATGAGGTGCAAAAAACCCTCAGATGTACAGCAAAACTCAGCTCAAAACTGTTATAATTCTTAAAGGTACTACAGAATTGTACACTCAAAAAAAAAAGCACTTTTGTAGCAGCTTCTGCCCTTATAAACAGTCACAAATTGAACCCCAAAGTTAAATGGAGGAGATATTTTTATGTATTTTTGCCGCTAGGGATGCTGAGGCACAGAACAGTGAAATGCTCATCATCATATCTTGTATTTTCCCTTATACTCATTTCTTTCCACTCTAGAAAGCAAGGTGAGGAGAAGAAACACTCTTCCCAGGGAGGCTGTTCCTCTGGATCAGTGCAGAATCAGTGAGGCAGAGATATGATGCATGGAGCACAACCAGGAGTCCCACAAGACAGCACTGAAAGGGATACAGATGCCAACAGTTGTTGGGGACAAAGTTCTGCATATGGAAACACACAAAAAATCTGCACAGGGCAATAAATCCGACATGTTCGTTACCCTGGAACACTCTCAAGAAATCGTGTTTCAGGATGAACAAGTCCTGTTTCTAGTTTGCATGTTGGATAAGATGGGAACAGTTCTGAGAACATAATTATCTGGATCTGGACTCCATGGGGACATTTATCTCCTAGCCAAGGCACTTTGGAGCTCCTCTGCTCAAGTTGAATAAGAAGCAAATATTTTAATTTAAACTTATCTTATATTTTCCCCTCTCTGACAGCACAGGTCAGTCTCTTAGTTCTTATCTCCAAGTTCAATGACCCCAACAGCCTCCTTAAGGGATCACACCAGCTGTGGTCAGCAACACCACATCTCACCTGGAGGTAACAACTTTGCTCTGCCTAATTGCTACGGTATTAACTCATGAGACAAAATAATCCTCACAAACTCCATTTTCCTCCATTCCAGGAGGAATTGGTTTGGCCTGGCCTTTTTCTAGCAAATATTTAGCATCCTATGTGCACATATTTAGAAAGAATTCCTAACAAATCACTCAACTGAAAGCAATTTCCCCCGAGGAGGGATGAGAGAACAAACACGTGCCAGCTGCGAGTCACACTGTTCACTGCACTCCTGGAAGGCTCAGAGCTCAGCACAGAGCTGAGGACAGCGGCGGAATCGAGGTGGGACACAATTACCCATTTTCATTAAATTAATTTTCATTCTGTTTTCCTACCAGGTTTACTGCTGCAGAGACAGAAGGGATGAGGTTTCATGAAGGTGGTTTACAAGGTGAGAGAGGATGGCAGAACAAGCTAAAGGAAAGTACTAATATCAGTTTGGTTGTTTATATTCGTCTTTGCTCTCTTTCAAAACTTTTGCATACCAGCAGCTTTGTACCAGAATTTCTGGTTATGACTATGGAAATATTACTGTTACTTTTTTATATCTAATTTGTGGGAGTTTAGCTGGTCTCACATAATATTGGCTGCAATATTTTCAACTCAACACATTCACTACAGGAAAGTTATTTTCACAAAACTGATTTCTACATCTCAGTAATATTGTATCAGTTTAAATTTTAAAAACATTGGATCTTTTTGGAATTTGTGCTTTTGGATTTTTTTTTTCCATTTTATTTTGGAATGCTGACAGTTCATTCCTTTACAATACTTTCACGAAGTTGGATTAAAATTTTGTTTTATTGTAAATCAAAATTANTACTTTCACTTTCCTATTTTCACATGGACATATCATGAGATCAGCTACAATTATTGTTGAAGATGATGACTTGGGACAAATCATGAAGTTGGATTAAAATATTGTTTTATTGTAAATCAAAATTACAATGCAACAAATTCACTATTGGAAATACCATGGATTAATTAAAAAATGGTAAGAAAACCTGATTGTTTAAAAAAAATAAATTGAAACTCCAAAATGCCTAATTTACTACAAGGAGCAACTTTAGAAATTATTTCATAGGAATTCAGAGAAAAATAATGAAATGTCAACACTCCCCATGAAAAAGACACACTGAAATCATCCATCTCTGCCTTGATGCATGATAACAGGGAGGAAAGATGTATGTTAGGGCACTGGCCTGGAATACAGAACATTTCTGTTCAAATTCCCAAATGGACAGAGATTTCTGGTTAGACTGTGGGCTTCACTGTGTCTCAGCCACCAAAGTGGTGAAATGCAATAAGAAAACACACCTTCTACTCCCAGACACAGTTACTGTGATAATAAGGTGGCATATAAATTCCTTGGATATATGCCAGTTCCTTCCAGCCACACTCCCCTGCTCCCAACAAGCAAAATGTTTACTGATAATAATTACCAGCTGAGATGATCAAAGCTGCCTGGGGGACTTGGGTGCCCAGGGGAAATGGCAGCATGAAGATCTCCGCCTGTGGATTTTGCTGATACTCTGACTGATTGATTTCTCCCATCACCCCAACACTGCGAGTGCAAGCATGCAGAACAGCAAGAATATTTACAGAAATAGCATCTTCATGTCAGCTAGACAAAGAATCCCTTTGTGCCAGAGACTCTACAAGCAGGCAGTAAATAAGAATGTCCAGTCCAAAAAAACCCCACACTATTGCAGTTCTCGTACACACTTTTTGAGGAGGGACAATTCCCCACCACCACTATGCAGAGGATTTGACATTTGAAAACACTTGAAGAGTCACACAAATCCAACAGCCTTCTCACAGGACATTCTCCCTGCTTCTTTCCAAAAATCAAATCTCAATCAAAATTCTCTATGCAGAAATATGATTTCTAGATTATCCCTTCCTAGTGCAGCATCTTCTCCTCCCTATCAACAGAATTGTTGATGTTGTTTTTGTAGCTGGTAAATAAATCAGCTGCTGTCAAGTCAGATAACACCTTCTATCAGGTGGAGGTATGGAGAGTTTTCTAGTGGAGAGCAGAAGTGTGGGAGAGGGAAGGACTCAATGCACTCTTATTTGCTATATTTCTATTTTACTTGCTGGAATAAAGGCTTCCTTTAGGAATAAGTGTCAAAGATGCCCACAGGTCAGGTGGAGAAAATATTGCTGTGCCTTGTGTTTTTGTTCTGACCCTTTAGCCCTCCTTCCCCAAACTCAAAGGCTACAGACAGAGCAGAGTCTAGAATAAAATCCCTCCTGGCAGCAGTGAAGGGAGGTGCTGAGAGAGGGGCCAGCAGCACATTCCCAGGTGAGACAGAGATTTTTCACTTTTCACATGTATAGAACCTGGCTCAAATTTTCAGCAATACTTCAGAGGCTGATTTCCTACCAGTCCTAGAAGAAATAAGGATGCCAGAGCCCCTCAGGGAATGAGAGGGCTCCAGGTTTTTAAACCCATTTGTTTGCAGGCAGCTTTCACTGCTGTTCCAACACAGACACTCCTGCTCAAGATGACCTGGATGCTACATCAGGTGTAATTAACCCTGTGCCCTGAGCACGGGCACAACCAGCCTCACTGTTCACAAAAGCCTTTGTCAGACATGAGGCTGATGGAGTTTTGTGCTGCTCTGACTCTCATATGCTTTCACCCTCCTTTTGCACCGTGACTCTTTCAATTTAATGGAGAGGGAAAAGGCTCTCCCACAATGGGAGATGCCTTTTGATCCAATTTTTCTTTTGCCTATTCCTTTGGTATTGCTATGGGCTTTGGAAGTTTCTTGCTGCAGTTACAGAGTCCTCTGGCTCTGGAGGCAAGAAAACCTTCTCTAGGACAGCAAGCAAACAAATAAATCAAGTACTTCTTCAACCAAAGCTGGAGGGAGAGGGAGAAGACTGAAAGGAGTTAGATTGTCCACTCCAGCCTTGTCTCCTTCTTTGCTTCTCCTCCCTCCAAGCCAGATGCCAGGGAAGGCTCATTCATCATCTGTCCTCTGCTTTTCTTGGAGAACACACAATGTCTACTAGGAAAGGGGAAAAACCCCTCCCCTTCCACGTAGGAGCAATTTGCTTACACTTCCCAGGCTCTCATAAGGCTGGAGAGGGATGAGACCCTCTCTTTGCTCTTTAGTGCTTGGGACATTTGCATAGAAATAAACCTCATCTGCTCCCACTGCTCAGTCTCATTTTGAAGTTATAATCCTCTATCAGTTCTTTGAGGAGGGAGCCCTGGAGTTGGAGTCTGCAGGGCAAGAGCCCAGGTTTGAACCTCCACGTGCAAGTTTGAAAGTCCTCCCTTTTCCACAGATGGGTTTGAAGCCCAGTGTTGGTATTGCTGTTGTGCTAGAGCTAAAAAGGCTGGTGGGAAGGTCAGCAAAGCTCTCCTTAGCTGGCAGAGCTCTGGGTGGGGGGTTAATTTTCCTCCCAGGTAGGCAGAAAGAGGAGCAACTGCTCTGAAATCAATGGCATGAAGTCAGAGAGAGACACAAATCAGCGCCCCTGAGTGCTGCTGGAAGGAGCAGAAGTTTCTACATTACCTTTTTAAAACCTAGTAAATATTTATTCTGTATTTCATTTCACATAGGAATGTTGAATAAACTCAATTTTCAATACACAGCAGAAACAGACTCAGTCCTGCTACAAGGAGATGAAATGGCTTTGTTACTGTATCCAGGATTCCTTTGTTCAAGTAAGGAAGGAGCAGAAAGCTTAATTAAATGCATTAGTAATCACAAGGTAGTTAAATACCAACTGGTCATTAAAATACAGAGTGCAACAAAAGCCTAAATAATTTCTAAATTATAAACATAAATGTATGCATCTGAATGGTTGAAGTATTTTCTGTTAAAGATGTCAATTTTCTTCTGGGAAACTACCCCCATTTTATATTTCTCTCTTTGGTTTTTTTTAACTACGATTTCCATAGACTTTGGCCAAAACTATTTTCAGAGTCCTGATTTAGTCCCTATAATTTCAGAGTTGTGGATAGCAAGATGCTCCTAAATGGGGGCTATGGAATTATAAAAAAAAAAAAAAAAAAAGGGGATTTTAATGACTTATAGTTATTCTTTCCTTTACAGTTCTACTATTGACACACGGAGGGGATTTTGAGGAAAGGTAAATAATAAAAAAAAACCAACAACAAAAAAACCCACAAAACAAACAAACAAAAAAAACCAAACAAACAAACAAAAAAAAACACAAACAACCAGAAACATGCTGACATTTTAGGTGATTTTTAGAACAGAAAAAAATATTGCCAGCCTGGAATTAACCTCTTCTAGTTATCTGCAAGCAAGCACAACACGGGAAATGCCAGTACAACACATAGTCCCAAAATGCCCCTTTATCCCCGTGTCCAGCTTTGCAGAGGACACTTTTCCTCATAAAAGGAGGTTCTTGTCTGCTCTGGGTGTCCCCAGGTAACCTCAGAGAAAACACTGCATCCTTGTGGTGGATTTGAACAAGCTGGAGTTGGAGCAATGGTTTAGTAGCACCAGTCAATGAAGAAATCCTGTTCATCCCCTTTCATTTTTGTACTTTAAATTACTTATAATCTTTTGCTGCTCTTTAGTGAATTTGCCATTTGTGAGGATTTAATCCTATTTTCAAGAAGAGTAGAAATAACATTCTATCAGAAGGGGTTAATAAGGCAAAAGAATACTTAAAAGACCTGATAAAAGCTACACAACATGTCATGATTTCTCATTCGCTATCATCTGATCTCACCACTCATGTTCACTGCCTCTGAAATACCAAACAACCATGAAATTAAAAATCCCCTGTGCCCTACCTTTAGTACACTGAAGAAATCAAAGGATCCCGACAGGGGCTTAATTCCTTAGTGACAAAGGAAAATTGCCTTTATTCAAAAATTCTTTTTGAAGGAAAAAAATCCTGTATTTGGCATAAGGGGGGAAAAAAAGAATAACATTGCTGGTGTGATTTAGCTAAAAATATACTGACTCATAAAAGGTATAAGCTTGGCATTGCTCCTTCAAAAGTTAAATATTTCTGTCCCAGGGGAAAAAAAAATACAATCTAAGAACATCTTGATCCCAAGGTTAGTTCTAAAGTATTTTGAAATTTAAGACTCACATAGTGGCAGTAAATTTCCAATGCTGGAAAGTGTCTAAAATGGAAACTTGAAATATGACTAAATTTCCCATCAGCCATCCCCAGGCAGTCCAGACACAGTCCTTCTTTTTGACAGTGTGGCTTATCCACTTTCATCAGTCATGCCCATTTCCATGTGCAGTCTGGTCCAGTAATGAAGAACAGGTTTCCACCTTCCCACAGTGTTGTTCTGTTTCCCTGCATCTGGCTTCATGCAGGAGGCCCTCGAGGTGATGCTGGATGCCAAACCTGTCTAAGTGTGGGGCTGCAGCTGCTTCTATTCTGGTTAAGTCAAACCTGTGTCCTGGCCTTTACTGATGTGCACTGCACATGGGCAGGATGCTCAGATAAACAAAAAATAGCCTTTTTTACACAGAGAACTCTTCACTGGGGGCTTCTTACATGAGAGGAAATAGAGGGTTTTTTCACACACACAAAATAAGAAAAAAGTAACAAGGTAAACAATCTGAAACCTTTGTGGGAGGTGGCAATAAATGCAGATCTCCAGCATCCATCTCTGGATGAATAGGTGAAATCAACTACCTACTGAATTTAGAAGTGCCTGTGACTGCTCTTCAAGCTCTACCTTCCATGGCACCACTAGGGATTGACAGGCAGAGCTTCTTCAGAACACCCTTTGTCTAACTTCATCTCACACTCATCTCTGAATAAGGTAGGACTCAATTTCCTCAGTTCTGCTGCTATTCAGGGCTGGTTCACCACTTTGAGCCTTCAGTTCCAGGAGTCTGCATTGTAGGGGCTGGACTTAACACATCTGAATGACACATGGAAACCTGGAAAGGACAAGGCTTCAAAAATATCAGATCAAGCTGATTTAATTGGAAAGGAAAGGGGACACCACTAAGTTGAGAAAATTCAGGCACAGAAGCTCAGAGGTTGGCAGCACAGTAAGTAAGGATAAAGCAAGCACCATGGTGGAACTGATGTTTCACAGGTGCCAAGGGAAGTGCCATTATCTTGCAGATCTGCCCTGGGACAGCCCTTTCACAGCACTGCTTTGTGTGTATCTGTGGGATTTAGCCTGTACATTTAACTGCTTAAAGAGCAGCTCTGGGATCTCCCTGGAAAGTTTCATGATACTGAAAGTCATTTAAAGAACCACTCAGCTCACCATGCCTCAGAACTGCACAGCAAAATGCTCAGTTGAACTAGAGACAAAGAAAGAAGACTTACTAAAAAAAAAAAATAATGTACTAAGATTTTAATCATCATGGGTGCATGAATACCACACAATTTTGCATGCAGACTTGGGCATTTAGGAGATCTATCATGTCCATTTGACAAGTCTGCAGTTTGCTTGTAAGCCAGGGTGTGTTTGTGACATGCTTATGATTGAAAAGCAAAACCATAAATCTCCTCTGCTGACCAACTCAACCAAGCACAAACCAAGCCAAGCAGCAGGCTCTCCACAGAACCCCACAGAGCTAAGGACAAGAATTAATACTGAAACAAATAACAGAAGTCTGGTTTAGCTATGTAGTGTTGAAATATTAATATTGTTGGCAGAAAGAGAGTACATGAACCTATTATTTTGAAAAGTGAGTCTGGATATAGTGAAGGCAAACATGGAATAAGTAACTAGAAAATCCAGTTCCCTAACTGGATTTTCTAATGCCTGTATAGCCAGACACACAGAGATTTTATTCCATTCTGCTTCTATAGCTGGAACGGATTTTCTATTAGAAACTGCCCAGCAGGTTTTTTAAGTGTAGAGAAAACATATTTTAAAAACCTATATAATTTCATCTCCAACTATGAAGGCATATGTACTGAGCTGAGAAGTAGGTGACATAGTTGGTATCATCAACGGGAGAGATTTGACTCAAGGATCCACAGAGAGTAAAATATGGCATAATTATTCTGAATTAACTTCTTACAACAGTAATGTCAAAAGAGTCTGAATAGAGACCCTCAAACTAGACTAGTATCAAACAGAGTAGCTCCACTGCTACCATGAAAGAGACTATTTTGCACATACATCTTTCACACAAAATCTTGCACGAAGGGATCTCTGCAGAGTATCCAAGAAATATGGTATGTTTGTCATTCAATTCCCATGGTTTTTTGATAACCTACATTCCTTTAGAGGAGGGAAAATATTGCTTGCAAAACAAGAAAAAGTGGAAAGCCAAATCTCATTATGCAATCAGTGAAGAATGTCTTGATCAATGCAATGGAGCCCTAAAAATTGCTGAAGCAGGATTTCTTGCCTTCATTCACACACACAAACCTACAACTGCCTACAACCTCATTGCCAGGGAAATGTTCTGTGAAACAATTAAAGCAGGTTGGAACCCAGTCACTCAAGTCATGGGCAGGGGGACTGTAACAAAAAACTACTTTATAAAGTAATCTCCTACAACCATGAAGATAAATCCTCAGGTAATTACATAATGATCAAAGATGCATTTCCAGTTTTTCCCCTTTTCTGACAATGACAGTGAATAAAGGAGGATTTTTGTCAAAAGTGGAATTTTGTAAATTTGCTCAAGTCTGTAAGAGTACACAGATGTTTGACCAGGAGGATTTGGCATTTGCTACCACAGAACAGAAGAAAGCTCACTATGTATATATTCACTGCCATATACCTTTTCTTTTATTTTTATAGTTTGCTGCTGATCACAGACAATACCCTGCATGGGCAGACCTGCAGACTGTCTCTGTATGACCATTTTGATGTTCTTACCTCAGCAGCAAAGACAGGCTGGGAAATAGCAGGCAATTCATATTCACTTCAGCTGGAAGATGGAGTTCACAGCCCATGATCCTGCCACACAGTGGTAGGGTCATTTCTGCTGCTCACCCTTAATCAGGCTAGAAGTCCACAAAGCACTGTGAGCTAGTTCTGAGTCTCAGTAAGCAACACAAAATGGCCAAATGTGACTTTGAGAGGTACAAAGAGGATCTGTGGCTGCTGCTGTTTGAATGCAGGCCACCTACATCCCTCATTTTCACCGTGACAGAGAGGTAAAAGGAGTTCTTCCCCCCCCCCCCCCCCCCCGGGGAAATAAAAAGCAGAAGATTACAGTTATTACAACCACCTCTTGTTTGAAACAAAGTTCAAAGGCTTGTCTTCTTTAATCAATCTTCCAGCAGAATAATAGAGCTGTAAATTTCACTTTCATGGAACTAAAGCACTGGGGCTAAATCAGTTTTTCTCTCTGTTCCCCCTTCTCAAAGCCAAGCACAAACAAGGGAGCTCAGCTGAGAAAGTTAACTAAGCTGCTGATACAAGCCACACCGCTTTCTCTGAGGAGAGCAAAAGGCAAGAGGTAATAAAGCATCTTGGCTCCTATACCATGTGCTGGCGAAGCACTTTGGGCAGTCAGATATAATGAATATTCAGCAGTCTCTGGGTATTGTGGTATAGCAAAGTGCCTCTGTCAGGGGAGTCATTTCTGTGGCTGAGGTGAGAAAATAATAGATGTCCACTTGGCAGAGGTAGCCACAGACATGTTAACTCAGAGCCCACAGATCTCCCTGGGTAGTGTCCGGCTGGAGATTATTAATGAGTCCATTAACGAGCCTGTTTCCACTGCGACGGAGTAGGGAAGGAGATTTAGCCTATGTGTGCAAGTAATCCTTGGAATTAAAGATTCAAGCTAAAAAAAAAAGGAAATAAAGAAAAAGGAAAAAAGAAAGAGGGAAAAAAAAGGAAAGGAACAGTCACCAAAAAAAAAGGAAAAAAGCACAGACTCATCCAAATATATTGTGCTATTGAAGAGCATCCACAAACATGCTCAGAAATGCCTTTTTTTCACCCGAAGACCCAGGCATAGACAGCAAAGAGCTCACAAATGCACAAAAAAAAGATACATTCAGAAGCATTGCTAGTGTGAAGGCGTCTGAAACGTCTAATTACTTTCACCATCTTCACAATAGGACAGACATAATTTAGTCTGGATCTCTTCCAGTCCAGATTCACTAATGATGCCATGGACTTTAAATGACCCCTCAAACACCAAGAATAACGGAAAGCACAAGACCTAGTGAAAAGGAACAGTTTACAAACTCTTTGGGGATCTGTGTCAAATTTAAGGGCATATTGTAACAGTTTTGGTCATTCACTGAAGTTTAAAAAAACCCAAACACACAAGCAAAGCAAAACACAAATAAACAAACAACCCCCCCAAAAAAAACAACAACAAAACAAACCTTACCTCTACAAATTTTAAGAATCAAATTGATTCTTTAGGTAGTCATGATTTAACCCTCCACACACTTTTTGTTCCTATTTTTATTTACGTACACAAGTGCCCCCCCTCCCACAAAAAGCACTTATCTAGCTCTGAATTCCCCACAGCACACGGTGATAGTTCATATGAGAACGGAGACTGAAGAGGATCTGTGTTTATCAGTCTCTGATGGGCTACGGTAGGAACTTGATTGGAAAATAGCAACTGACACAGTGTCTGGCAGAAGTTCTAACTCAGGGTCCTGTCTCCAGCAGCCAAAGCAGACAAATATCTGATTCTACAGGAAATCAAAACGTTCAGAACTCAATCACCTTCTCCCCACCTCTACAGAGTCACATCATCAGTGTAGATCTCCTGCCATCCCCCTCCATCCCTTCTGATTCCTTTGCAGGGTGGCTCCATGGCAGCCATGCCTCTACCACTGCAAGACTCCTGGTGGTGGTTCACCCTCTCTCATTTCTGAATTGCTGTTGCAAGAGCAAAAATTACAGTTGTCCTGAAGACACTCAGCTCTACTGAATTCAGCACCTTATTTCTGCTGTCCTCTACCCCACTAGTTTGTGCAACCATCTCACAATGTGAGGACTTTAGCCTCGCTTGTTTTGCATTGGTTTTTTTTTTCTTCCTCTTCCTTTCTTTTTCTATAAATCAGCTCTTAAACCCATTTTCCCCAAAGGAAATATAAGAAAGCACCGAGTCATGCTTCGCTTTCCTAAAGAAAGACATTTTTTGCATTACTCTCCTGTCAGCTTTCAAGCTTTGCCCAGGAACTGGACCAACATAAACCATTCTTCCATCAGCTCAGGCACATCCCCAGAGATTGGGCTATTTGCAGAGTTGAAGATAGCTGTTATCAATAAGAAACTTGTCTCCCTTCCCCTTCACTGTACTCTCAGAGTATATCTGGAAAAAGCTCAGTGCTGCAGAGAGACATGACTTTGGAGAGTAAACTGATTAGGAGTAGAAGGAGTTTTGTGTTAAATCAAGGATGGAGAGCAGGGAGACCTAAGGCTGGAGGCAGCTGTAGGATTCCCCTGGGACCATACAGAGGGATGTCTGAGCTAGTGCTGCACCCAGTCCCCGCAGCTGTGCCTCTGCAGAGCTCCAGGTGAGTTCCACAATGCAGCAAAATCCTCATTGCCAAGCCTCCTGCCCAGCAGCTCCCTGCGGCACAGACACATCTCCAGACGGAAAGATGTGTCCACCACCAAGCCAACAAGCTCCCATCAAGTCTTCCTAACATTAAATGGCTGAAGGGTAGAGACAGAAAGCATTGCCTTGCTGAGCTACAAGACATCCTGTCCATGGAGGGGGGTTGGAATTAGGTGATCCCTAAGGGCCCTTCCAACCCAAACCATTCCAGGAAACACCTAAGCAGCTAAGCAGTCAGTAGAACAGAAAAGAGAGAGCTGAATAGGAGTATGAAGTTTATAATAATAGCAGTGGAAAGAGGGAAATTGTCCAGTATCTCTCCCAGCATACAAAGTGACATCAAATGGACTAGCAAGCAGCAGGTTCAAAGCTTCACAAAGCACTTCGTTAAGCTGTGAAAGTGCTTGCCACAGGAGGTTCAGGATGCCAAATACTTACCAGGATTCCGAAAGCAGCTGGAGAAGTTCAGGGGAAAAAAGTTCCATCAAGACAAAGAAATTATGTGTGGCTTAAGCTGCTGCTGAGCTGCAAACTGCTGGAAATCATTGCCCTGTTCTTCCAACTCTCCCAAGAAGCATCAATTTCTGATGCTGTTGGAGACCAGCATTTCATAGCTGGACCTTTGTCTGGCTCAGAACAACTACTGTAGAATCAGCCAGGGAACAGAAAGCACCAGAGCTCTGCAGGGGATACCAAACCAGTCTCAGGACAGCTCCTAATATTCAAACAGGCCAGGGAGAGCTGGCAGAGCTTTCAAACCACCCTACCTATGGCTGCTGTGGGGCCAAGGCTCTGAGGAGATTTAAACTTGTTAGAAGTAAACATGTGGGGGTTACAAATTTCCACAGAAGGACACTGAGCTAGATTTGCAAGATGAAGAGTACAACTGCATAGTGATGGAGGCGTAGGAGGGGAGGAATGATACATACCACATTAAGTTTTTATTATATTTACTTTAAATACATTTTAAACATACACTGCTAAACTCAAGAAGACTTAAACTAAGCTGATTATACTGTGATCAATAACTTATATTAAAAAAGGGGGGAAAAAAAGGTCACATTTAAAGCCAGCTGTGTATTTCCACGGAGAGACTTATACTTTTTTGATTAAAGCATTTTAAATTTGCACCGTGTTTTCGAAGTCCAGGCCACATCCTGGCACGAAGAAGCCTTAAATATCTCTGATGTTTCCTCTCTGCTCAGGGAGTTTTAAATTTCCAGCCCCTGCAAATACACTGCTCAGTCTCCAGCTGGCCACCTGCAGCTCAAACACACAACTCCTGCCACTTGAAAGAAGCACACCAAAAAGCCTCTTTCAAAGAAACCCCTCAGGCGGCTGTGTTTGAAGAGACAGAGACAAAAGCTTTTGCAACTAGTGCAGTCTTTAGAGACTCTCCTGGGCAGGTGACTAAACGGCAGCTTTCCCTGGGGAACTCATTTTTTCTCCCTCCTGCATCAGTTTCTGCAAAGGACAACTTTGTTGGCAGCTCAGCCAGGACTCCCCAGCACAGGCAAATGAAGCCCAAACTCCTGTTCCCTGCTATGGGAGGTTCTGCTCCTCACCAGGGCAGTTACCGCAGGGCACTAAGCACTCAACAGAGAAAAACCTCCCTCCCTGTGATACCCAACAGCAGCTGAGGCTCGGGATCACTTGCACACAAGGCTCTTTTGCACAGAGGATGTCCAGCTCTGACCTGTGCCAGCCTGTGAGTGGTGCCCAGAGCTTGTGTTGCTGCTGGGTCCATATGACCCAATGAAGATGTATATGCACCTCACCAGTGCAGGTCCATGTGTAACCTAAGTCTCAGTGTACTGTCCAAGGCATCCCACCTCTGATCCCAACTCAAATCCCTTTAAACCACCTCCCTCACAGTGTTTCTGGTACACAGAGAGCCTGCAAGCAAAGCACAGGCTCCTTTAAGTGAGGAAATACCATTGTGATCTTATTTCCTTTTTGGTGTAAATGTCACATCTTGACTTCAGTAATTACAAATAATTGGCTTTGAACAGACCACATTTTCTCTCTCAGCCCCTGCTTGTACCACACTCCATCCTGTTTTGGCCCTAATTACAGAGAATAATAAATCCAGCTAGACAGTGCTTTTCTGAAGAGCAATTTGGTTTGACTTCTCCCGGTACTAATGAGTTTGTTAATAGAGGGATTTTCCCTCTCCCTCCCTTTCTTCTAATCTGTTTCCTTAAATAGCATCACAGACATCAGTAGCAATCCCACTCCACAGCAGGTGATTCCTCTCCCTGACCCATCTTTTCCTCTCCTCCGAGGAAAAGAGAAGCAGATTATTGCACCTCCCAACCTTTTTCTTCTTTCAAAGGAGATGGAAAGCAAGCATGATTAATAACTGTTTGTTAACTAGCACCAGGAGGGGCGCTCATCAGTTCACAAGCATGGCAGGCAGAAATGCTGGGCTACCACCAGCATTCTGCCTGCTTAGAACAAGCACTGGGGGCTTGGAAAGCAGTTAAATGCTGGAGAACCAGTTTAGCTGCTGGACCAAATAAAAAAAAGCACACAAATCTGATCAGGAGTTCACTTTTTTTGTTTGTTTGTTTTTGTGTTCACCAAACCAAAATTTTAAAGCGCCTCATTTATCTGTCAAATTAAATCTTACAAGTGGCCTACAGGAAAAATGTTCCACCTCAGTCTTTCTTGAGAGAAGCAAAGGGCTGGAAGGGGTAAATGTTCTCAAAAGATCAGCTTCTGCCTGTCCCTTTTTCAATAAAAGCCCTGACAGGAAAGGGGAAATAGAGATTTACTTTCCCCTCTATGTGGAGAAATAAGAACTGTATCATCAGTCTTAAGCAAAAATTTCCTAACAACAAGGACTTGGTCAGTGACTTTTTGAAAATCTCACCCACAGCTTTTGTTCCCAGCAAATTTAATCAGCATTTGCAGGGACAGATCTTGAAATTAAATTACTATTTAGCTGAACCTTAGAAGAATTCCACTTCATGGTACTGAAGGGAAACCACTACACAGGTGACTTTGCCTGCACTGTCTCTACAAAGTGAGCACCAGAAAACAGAATTTCAGATTCCATTTTCTATAAAAGGCAAAAACCTATATTGTGTTTCTCAACTTATAGTTGGAAGTTGTGTCAGAAACAATTCCATAAATGCAACCCAAATTCACAGACAGCCCCAGTGCCCCTCAACTCAGAATATTCCTAGAATATTTTCATGCCTGTTCTCGGTCTGGTAACATGTCCACTAACCTGAAGAGCATACAGGAGATTGCCTAGGTATTTTCTCTCTTGGATCATTTACAGTATAAATTTAAGCTAAAACAGCAAGTCTGAGAGAAGGAGAGAAGGCCCTTGAGGTGATGTGTGCAGTACAGAAAGATAGCAACGATTCTGAAGATTGCAGTTCTGACTTCATGCTCTGCATTTTTTCCACCCCAAGCCCCTTATTTGACAAAACTATTTTCTCATATCTCCCTGCAGCCCATTTATTATCCTCTCTATTAATAAACCCTCCTTCCCTAATGAATCCCTGCAATTTATCATTAAATTAGAAGATGAAACAAGGAGATTATCTACTATCAACAGCCTATTTCTCCATTATAAAATTCCATCTTCTTCACCAATGCAGGAGTAACATTGTTAAAGTAGCCCTATGGTGCTGCAAGGTGGGAGGGATAACCAGGAAGGTGACATCCTGCAATATAAGTGTATGGACCAAAGTGAACATGACTGTGGAAGGAAACACATGGCATTATGACCATGATTTGCTCAGGAGTTTTCTAGTTGTACAACTATATACAAAAAAAAAAAATCTTAACTTGTACATAGATGAGAATTCCAGGAACTGATATGACAAAGGACAGTCTGGCTAACAAAACCCATCCCTCCATGCATACTGTGATGGTTTGGGTATGAACATCTGTGTGAGGGCAGTGGCAAAGCCCCAGTGATTCCTGTCCCAGAAGTGGTGCCAGCAAGAGGTAGATCAATGTTTGAGAGAGAGAGAGGCCCTGCACACCCTATTCTCCTCTCCAGGAAACCACTTCACTGCAAGAGCTGCACTTGGCTGCTTGCCTTCACTCCAAAGTCAGCTTTGGGAGGGTGTAACAAAAGTCAGTCAGCACTAGACACCACAGAAAACCAAGAACTCCAGTATCATTCCCTAACAAACCCCAGATCCAACACCTTCACACACCTAGTGATTTGATTTCCAACTCCAGAATTACAGGAATTATTTTCTTTCATTCTTGGATGCTAAGAAATGATCAGTCTTCTACCCCCACAGGTCTGCAGTACATAAAGAAGAAAAAATGAGGATCTTATGCCACTGTCACTATTTGCCTGTAATGAACCCTCTCCCATAAGGAACACAGGCAAATCAAGGCAAAGACAACCCAACCAAGCATCTTTTCTATCTGTCAGTGCACTCCTCTCTCCAGATATGATCTCTTCTGGAAGAGCACACTCTGGCTGGGCTATTCACAGGCCCATGTCAGATTTCTGCAATGAAGGAATCTATTAATTCCAAGAAGGGGCTCTTTCTCCACAGAGCTGCTGATAAAATGGAGCTGATAAAATGGAGGTAATTTAAAGGTCAGATGAGATCCAGCTCATGTTCATCCTGCTTGTAATGGGACATCACCAAGATGCTTCATCAGCAATTTATATGTATTTTTATTTTTTAAGAGAAATTGCTTATCTGTAACAGAGACTCTAAACATCTGATAAGAAGACTTCCCACATTAATCTGTCCAACAGCTGGCATCCTGCTGCTCGCCTGGGTGTCCCTTTCTGGAAATTAAATCTCCCTTCATCTTTTTATCACAGTTTGGAGAAGAGGAAAGGGAACCAACTGCAGCACTCCCATGAGCAGCAGAAGCAAGAGCTGAAACTGATAGGGCAGCATCAATTCAGTCCTGCAAGAGACAAGTCACTGCTACACTCGGACACATTCCTTCCCCTTTCCTCTGTGCCCATAATGCCTAGTTCCAAATTTCAGAGGTGGACTCCTGAGAGAGAGCAATAGTACCTTTCCTTGGCAAGGCTGTGTGTGTTGAGATACTCTAGAGCCCGAGTAAAAACAGGGATTTTCATGCCATGAAATTAAATCCACACACTTTTTCTTGTCTTTTACACACCCTATTACTTGCTGACTGAACTCAGCAGTCTCCAATGACTGCGCCAGGGACACACAGAGGAACTGGGTCTGTTTGCAACACATGAAGCTTCTCTGCTGGTAGCAGAATTCAGCTGGTAGGAGGTCCAGATAAACTTCCCCTTGCTGATGGAAGAGACAGGACTCATCTGGCTGCTCTGTTTCCTACTGCTGCAAAAGACTGTTGGATTTGGCATCTCTCCTTCCCTCCAGTCTGTTCTCTGCCTCCATCCTTCACATGCTCCTCCCCCCATCCCTATAATTAATACTAAACGTTACAGTTTTGTCCTATTAACACAAATTGCCCTTTCCAGAGGCAGATTAAAGAGTTTCCACTGGGGATTTCTTTTCTCCTTTACAATTTTCCTTCTGTGATCTGTGCTGTCTATGTCTCTCACTAGCTCCTAGGGGGAAAGGAGTGGGAGGGAAAGAGAAGACAAACACTTATTAGCAACTCCTTTGAAGAGCTGGAGATTGTGAATTAAACTGATTATTAACTCCTATCATACCAACATGGCAAATTCCCCTTTTCTCCCTCCTGCTTCTCCTCTGGGAATAGTAATTGGTAACCACACAAGTTGTGTGCATAACATTTCACCTGAATCATTTACTGGGCAGCAGAAATCAGGAGACTCTGTTTCTTTGAGAAAGGGGTTGTTGTTGCCCAGTGAGAAATACATGCATATAACACAGCTGTGCAAGTGTGAGGTGCTGCTACATTCCATTTGCATGGCTATTCCAGTGTGGTCCTTAGAACAGGAAAGAAACACACACGTTGGCCCTGAGGCAGCTCTGGTTTCATTACTAGCTGGGTCCTCAGTGATATTTTAATCCTGAATTCTTAGGGGGCATGTAGGGACAGACTTGACTCATCAGACATGTGTCACTTGCATTCACCATCACCAGGGCTGGCAGAAGCACCCACACTACCAGCTCCAGCAATCACACCACCACACAAAAACCCCACTTGCACCACCACAGCCAAACTTCCCCAAGCCTCACTCTCACTCATTAACACAAGTGCCCAGAGGTACCACAAGTTCAAAAGGGCAAGAAATTCTGGTCCTATTAAAAGCCCCCATTCACCACTAAAATTATAGGTTTGGTTATCTGTCAAATATTCTCCACACCCACATCACTTGTGCTTTCCCAGAGACAGCTGAGATTCTCCTTTAAGAGCACCAGCCCCAGGGGAGAGTCTGACCAGCTGATATCATTCACTGAGGGCTTTGGACAGAAAGTAAAACATTTTTGAGCCTGGTAAGCCAAGTGAGAAGGAGCTTGTATGTTATCTTGCTTATTAAATCATTTTATAAGTAAATGACTATTTCTGGAGCTGTGATGGCAAATGGGTAACTGAATTTAGACACAACAACAAGAAAATCCGGCCAATGCCATTTCACTGTGACAGCTCATCATATTAATTAAAGAACAATAGTATAATGAGATTTACAATCTATGAAATACAAGCCATGAAGGCATGTTTACAGTGAATAAGGTATTTATAATCAAGTTGCATTTATTTAGTGTACAGCAAGTCTCATAAAACCTGAATTAAATGCAGAACTACCTGTAGATACATGGCATTTATTTAAAATGTTTCAGGATGCAGCAGCTTTTTCAGCAAAGAGAACTTAATCAGTCCCTGGAGCTTTCCCTTCTTCTGCTAGGACAAGGCAAGTGCAGCTGTATTGATTTCTAACATACAGCACTGCCACGTGAGCCAGTTTATTGGGCCAACAAACTGTTTAACAGACAAGGTCCCAGAGGTCTGAGGTTTTATCCAGGATTACAGGCACACCCCCTACAGATAGCTGATGTAATGCTAACTGGAATTTACAAGACAATACATCATATCACATGACCCAGTGCCAGGAGCAGAGAGTCCAGACTGCCCAAAGTCCACTGTTTCATTTATTACTTTGTCCACCTTCTGTTGTTATGGCAACTTTTGCGCTGGATTCCTCCTCAGCTTCCCACTGAAATAGTGCAGACTTTCTGAGGGAGACCTATCCAACTTCAGCCAAACTGTGAGTTCTTGGAAAACCTCAGTTCCTATAACCTCAGAGAAGTTCTCACAAATTTCTGCTCAACTGCAGTTAAGCAACTGCTTGGGCACATTCTTAGGATAGCAAAGACTAACCCAGGTATAGTCATACCTGCACTGTCTTCAAGTTCTCATAAAATCTCCAAGATTTTGGGGCTTCCTCCAGGAATGTTGCTACTCACAGAACCACTCTCTTGGCTACATATCACACCACATCTACTGTTATGGTATATATGGGTTACAGACAGAATCACAGAATAATTTAGGTTGGAAAAGACCTCCAAGATCATCGAGTCCAACCTTTCATCACCATTGTGTCAAGTAAACCAGAGCCCTGGGTAACACATCCAGTCATTCCTTGAACACCTCCAGGGACAGTGACTCCACCATCTCCCTGGGCAGCCCCTTCCAATGTCTAATCACCTTTCTGTGAAGAAATTCCTCCATGCTTCCCAGACTTCGAGAGCTATGAAGTTATGCTGGTGTCCACCAACACATGCCAGAAAGACAAAAGATGTTATGATTTCAGCTTCTATCTTCTATCCCAAAAGTCCATGCAGGTGTTATTGGTTATTTTATATATGTACACACACCAAAAAATATTATAATAAAAATATACATACATAGCATAATATATTTTAGTGATTCATTCAGAGACAATTCAGCCAGCTCCCAAATACCAAGAGAAGTATATCAGAATAGCCAGTGCCCATACAACAAAACCCTCAAAAATTTATTTCAGAAACCAAGCTCTGGGTCTTTGACAAACTTCTTCCACTTGAAAAACTATGAGTACAAAGAGTGCAATATCAGAAATAACTCCAACGTTTTTGTCCACACAGTCAGCTGACTGTCACCATAGTTCTATTTCTCCCTAATATTGAATTAAACTGCTTCAAACCAAGGCTACTGCCTCCTTTACTCTCTGGTCACAGCCCAGGATGTCAAATAAAATTCTCTACCAGCTGAAGGGGCTGATCTCCCGATGGATAAATTATCTGGGAGGAGGGAAGATTTATTTCCATGAGGACAAGTCTCTCCTAGACCATAACATATTACATGAAGAGTTAAAAAGCTGTGTTATATTTGCACTTCCATGTGCAAGCAGAAATGTGCATGGAACAGTTTTAGTGTTTGCTACATGAAGACAAGGAGCCAAAGGAGAACAGGACATCACAAGCTTGTTCAGCTGCCATTGAGAGATGCCCATTGCTTTGATTTACAGCCTTTTGTTTCCAGACAGCAGCTTCACAGATTCAGTAATCAAGCAGCAAATGCAAAGTGAGGCCACGTCTGGTCATAGGCATGGAGATTTAATGAGATGACTGTGATTCCCCATGTCTCAGCCAAGCTGTTTCTCACCCCCAGAGTTTCCACGTCTTCTCTGAAACCTAACAAAGCCTATTCTCCTTGCACAGACTACATAAATCACTTTTGTCCAGTTCAATTGCCTTGGCAGAGAACTATTTTCATGGGGAGGGAAAGCTATGTGAAAGAAAGTTGCCAGCATAATGCAACGTCATGAATGGACTGCAATGTCTTTTCTCTGATTTGTCCAAAGGAAATGCATGATAACACTTCAATTTTTTACCATAAAGAATCGTATTGATGCTTGGAAAACAAAGCTACCATATTTCTTACAAAAAAAAAAAAAAATCCATTCTGTTGACATCCTGGGTTTTATACTTCCGTTCCTTTCTATAAATACAGGCCACTGATAATTACAGGAATATTCAAAGGCTTTTCAACGTTGGGCTTTGCCAGGTGTGCAGCACAAAAAGGCAGCAACAGAACAATGCTGCAAAACCTGTAAGCAGTAGCTCTTTGGTGGTTTTGTGTTAGCTGAACTGTAGAGACACAAGGTGTCTGCCTGAAGAGCCATTAGAACCCACTGTGATTTAAATATTTTGAAGAGGCAAGAGAATTTTGTTTCTGGTAGAAAAAGCAATCTTGCAGGAAAAGCAAAAGAAACCAAACCTGTGATCTAGGAGACTCAGTGTCCTTCTCCAATATATGGCTTTAGGAATACTCACTGTGCAAGACAAAGGACATAAGTCACTGGTATCTTAGGAAAACCAAGAGATTCCATTCATTAATGGTGGTTGTCATTTAGACAAGGAGCTTTAGCAAGTGCTGTGATCAAGTAGGGCACATACAAGTTTGGGTCATAGAGAAGCATTCCCTGCATTCACATTTGGCAGGGGATAAGTCAGTGTTGACACCTGCTAAATTCCCTTTGCTCAGCCCAGTGAGTGGCCCATGTTAATACCCTTCTGCAACGGGTTGTATCAGACAAAATGTTGAAAACAGGGCTCACTGGACAAACTTTGCAACCCCCCTGGGAGTACTGGTGGCAGTGGGAATTTTGGCCAAGCCCTGAGCAAACACTGGGCTGAGAGAGAGCAAGAAAGAGGGCTCCTACCTGTCACAGGGTTTAGTTCAGCAAGCTGCAAAGAAATACACAGCCCAAGGCAATAACAAGTTACTTAGCAAACATGTTAAAATCACTGCTCTCTGTTTTCCACCTGAGGCATGAGATACGGCACCTGAGGCAAGGATTTTAGGTGAGGTAAGCACACAACTTGCACAGGATCCAGCTGAGATTTTAAAAAGGCACCTTTCAGAAGGACTTTCAGGAACAGTTATCAGTAAACCAAGTGCAGAGATGTCCTCAGTAACCCAGCCCTACATCAGCTCTCTCTGCCTGAAATACAGGAGCAAAAGCAAGATGATTTTACGAAGATCAAACAAGCAGCTAAGGTCAGTGATGCTCAAGGAAATTTCTGCAAGTCCACAGGGCCAGAGTTTATAAAATACAGCTGGGTAATAAATCATTTGCCTAATGACCTCTCAAAATCCTTTCTTATCCCACTAGAGAACGACTGCTTTGGATGGAGACGAAGCAGCCAGAGCTGCCAGTCCTCACGAGTAAAATAATCTCAAAGTGCATCAACTAACTTGGACAAATCAATAGGACTGTGATACTAAAGAAAGAAACACATTCTACCAGAGGGAGATTCCTACTGATACATTACACCTCAGCAGTGCTATCAAACCCAGAGGCACCTCAGATGGATGCAAAGCCCTTTCTTCTGCTAATGCAATGTGAAACCCACCCCCCCATCAACAGTTTTGGAAACTGGGATTGTTCACAAGAGCAGTTCCATAACTCCCTTCAGAGCCAAAAGACTTCATTACAGTTGATGGAGGATCAAACCTTTTGTAATGTTTAAAAGAGGAGGGATCCTACAGGGCTTCTTTTTATCCTTTAGATGTCTGAGATGCAAATATTTCTATTGCCAAAAGCTAAAAAAAAAAAAAGGGAGCTGCAGATTTTTTCTTTCACTCCAGAAGATGATTTTTGCTATTTGGTCCTGTGAGTGAATTCGGGCATGTAAGAGGGTGCTTCAGTATCTAAGCACTTGGACACTGAGGGGCCACTTCAGTTGTCTCCCAACTTCCTTTACAAGTCTTCTGATTGCAGTCAAACTTTTCCTCTAAAGGGTTCCCCATATACTCCATTAAATTCACAAGATAAATAAAGCCAATGTATTTATTTCTATTCATTTTCCTGTATCTCTTCCTATGTGGCATTTGGTGTTTGGTTTGTGTTTTGTTTTTTTGGGGAGGTGTGGGGGTTTGTTTGTTTTTAATCCCAGACAACAGGAATGAAGAGGGTAATGTGAACAGCTCCAGGTCTGCCCTGTATTCTTCTATACCTCTGTGTAAACATCTCTCAAAACCTGGTGCCTGCTCACCTCAAAACAAATAGATGGTTTCTTTCATTTACAAGCAAAACAGAGTATAAAAGTTCAATTTCCCACAGCACTCAGGGGCTGCTAAGGCAGGAGAAATGGGTTTCACAACACTAAAAGCTAAGATAATATTTCCAACAGCTGCTTGATGCTCAGCACCTGACAACCCTGGCACGACTGGTTGTAAAAGTAACTGGCTTATTCTTCATTCACAGAGTAGTGCAGCCAAAAAGTTTTATTGGTCAAGACCTTTGAAAGAAATAGTATTTCTGGCTTCTCTGGGATCCCCTGGTAATTGTTCTGTACAGGTCAGAAAGTAATTAGTTTATGACCTGCAAATCAAACTTCTAGAGGAAGCAGCAGTGTAATTTTTGCAGGGCTACAAGGTCCATGCTACTTTCTTACTACAGAACACTACATAAATTGTGGCAGTGACAAGCCTATGATATGCAGCAAGACTACTCACAGCTCAAGTGTCATTATATGACATATGAGACATGGAAATTTATTAATAAATCAGCACTCCTGGGGGAAAACGATCATCCATTCTTCTTTATTTCCTCTTCCTCAGGGATTACTGCCTTAACCTGATTCATGCACCTGACACAGGGGAGCAGACACACAGTCAGGTCAGGAAGATCAGGATGTTGCACTTGGCAAGATCTTCACTTGGCCTCCTGCAAACTTATAGTCTGTCCTGAAGTCACCCTAGCACAGGGCTTCATTCCACTTCCAAAGAGTCTGTGAGCACAGATTGGGTGTCACCAGACTCATAGGGGCCATGCTTGCAATGATGAGAAATCAATGCAGCCCCTAATCTTGTCAAGAAATATACTGCCCAGGAGTGAGAAGGTCATGGACAATCCATGTAACTGCTCTGTTTGCAGAAAAAGATGTAGGGCTGAACCTCAAACACAGTTAGACCTATAATTTTTAAAACACATGGAGTAAAATACCATCAACAGTGATATTTGGTCTGGATTTCAGTCAAAAATATCAATGACCTGCACCACTAGCCTTCCAACCTTAGGATGCAAGTTTCCTGAATTTCCTATGCAAGACACTCCAGGGGTTGTTTTCCAAAGAGCCAATGCATATCAAAGCAGAATTCATCAGACTTTTCATCAAAGTTCAATTTTAAACATTTTTTGAACTATGGATGGAAGATGGCCCTTTACACTAGTTCCAGTGAATTCTCTTTTATCTGTAAATATTTCCAGTAAAGAATCTTGACTAAACACTTTAAAAAACATTGCAGAAACACTTTATGGTGTTATTTTACCAGCAATTATTTTGTTTAAAAAAAGTATCCCAGGTTCTCAAGTTTCTAAGAAAATTGCATTTACTTGAACCATCTTGCAGAGAAATAGCTTACTGCACATGGAAATTAGCTGAATAGGAAATTACTTTATAGAATCCTTTGCAAAATTCCCTGAACTTAACTCTAATTTAAAATTTGTTTTTCATTTGTTCAGTGTCAAAAGGCAAGTAGTGCTGCTGTAGCAATTTGAATCTCTGCCTTGGGAAGCACAATCCAAGTTCTTGGGGCACTGTTTCCTCATTAGCTGTTCTCCAAAGAACAAACTGACAATAATGGATTTAGTATTCCCAAGATAGGCTGAGTGTACTTTACTGCTATGCCAGCCACTTCTTCACCAAAAATCCTGTAATTTATTTGGTGAAGGAAGGCTCTGTGTGTGTGTGCATGGCCAAGTTGAAGGAGTTTGTCCCCATGATGAATTTATTATCATAATGTGAATTTTTAAACGGCAAGCAAAAGAAACTGAAATTTACTCTGCTATAAAATCCAGAGACAAAAAAGAGATCAAGAATGAAATCAACTTGCAGTTGTGAATGAGGCTTTAGGTTAATTCTCAGCATAGGGTGCATGTTCACCTCATTACAGAGTGCTTTCCAAGGCCTTCTGTGTTCTCCATGTCTTTAAGCAATTCTATCAACTATCAAAACCAAAATGAAGTACCAGACTACCAAGAATATAAATTTTCTCCACAGAGAAAAAATTCATTTGTGTTTTTCAAAGGGAAAGGATCAGGGAGGAACCACTTAAAAGAAACTGGAGAAACACATATTCCCTGGCTTTTATCACTCCTCACGTAACACCCTTTTCTTCAGGTGTCCCCAAATTTCACTTGAGTGCCAAAAACAAATTAAAACCATTATCTCTGTGGTGTATTATATTGAACAGAATCCATCACTCACAGCCCAGAAAGGAGATGACACAGAAGCTTTCCAGACACCTTCACCTACAAGTGAGTTTTACAAGACTCATCTACTCTGAAACTAAACCCAAGATGAACAAACAGCAGGTAATTCTAATTTTAAGAGCTCATTTGACATCATCTTAAGTTATCTTCAACTCTGTCATTTGTACAAGTGCTGCCAAAGAAAGACAAATGCCTTTCAGAAGGATTTGGACTCTGCTTGAAAAATGGGAGACCTGGCAAGTGAACCCTTCCCCCCCCAAAAAATAAATCATAAAGCACTGCAGCTAAACCAAGCAGAAATCTAAAATCGGATCTCAGAGCAAGTCAGGACAGATCCAGGGAGAGAAGTACCTGATGACAAGGGTTACTTAAAATAACAGTGATAAAATTGACTTCCAGACATTATTAGATCTCCAGACCTATTTCCAGTTTATCTGCCCTTAGCTTCTTGGAGAACAAAACAAAACCTAAACATCTGGCATTGCACAGAACCAACGTGGGTAACTTCACCACGGATGTCCCTTTTGATGGGCTGCAGGGAGGATTGGGTGGTTGTTTCTTGAATCATCCGGGTTAAATCACCGGATGTGAGTTCCAAGGATCTGATGCCACCTCGACCAAGGCCTGACATGTTCACAGAGCAGGTGTAGGGCACTGTACCAAGACAAGCAATTGAGAGGGAGATACCAGAGCACAGACTAACACATAATGCACAAGGTGTGGTTCCTTTGGGATCATCATGATAAGACATGCAAAACTCATATTGATTAAATTTACATTTCTTTTGTTTCTACTCCCTGGTCTACATCACCTTGATGCCTAGACCTGCTCCAGATATCTGTTGCAACCTGATTTTGCCTCCATTTTCCCAAATGTCGAAGCAAATAATGTTCCTAAGTCTCTCCAGAAAGAAGTTTGAATATCAGCAGAAGAGTCCCTGGGCCCACACAAATCACTTGGTCATCATTACCACCAAGACAGATGACAGCAAAGCAAAGAAGTCCTTTCCCTGGGAAAAGCAGTTTTCAGACCCTTCAAGAGAAATAGCTGTGAAGATTCTTTATCTTATATACACACAGATTCAGCTGCTTTCTTGATCTTACACAGCCATACTTCTTCCCTAACCCAAGGTAGTGCCAGAAGAGCAAGTAGGGACAAAAGGAGAGAAATCCAGATACCTTTGGTATAACAAAGATCAATCTTACAGGGAAGGGAAACACCACATGAGAGAGTCAGATCTCTTACAGAGCCCATTTCCATTTCTAAGGGAACCAGAAGGCTGACAGCCTCTAGACTTAACCCACAGATGCCAAGAGATGATTCTGCCTCCTGCTCTTTGTCCTGTCTCCAGTAAAAAAAAAAAAAA